>CAUYQG010033254.1:0-29812 GCA_963574415.1 Tarsius wallacei
ATTTTGGTCCTCAATCTCTGAGATTCTTTCTTCTGCTTGGGTAATTCTGCTTTCCATGCTTGTCATTTGTTATTTATTTCATTCACAGTATTCTTTATTGCTGTTATCTCAGTTATCAGCTTCTTTCTAGTTTCTTCTTGACTCTCCTCAATTCTTTTTAATCTCTCCATTATCGTCTTGATATCTAGATTTGTAGTTTGAGACCAGTCATTCTGGGGGCTCTTCATTGTTTGCATTCCGAAGTCAGTTTTCTCAGTGTCTGCCTTCCCAGGGGTCTGGGAGAGACCCATATTCGTCTTTTGGTTTTTCTTCATTTGTGTAGATTTCTCTCTCTCTCCTCCTTTCCTTCCCCTTCTTTAATTCTGTTGTTCAGGGAAGGTGGGGTTGCTTTTGCCTCACTTATGCAATCTACTGTTCTTCCTTATGAGGGTCCTCTGGCTTTGTTCACTTTTGAGGTAGGAGTATGGGCTGCGGGCTGTACTTTTTGCAGTTTTGAGGTTTAATTGAGGGGGAAGCTATGGTTCAGAATCTATATGCCGATTCCAGCACCCACCTATTGGTGTATGAGCCCACTGGAACCTATTTCCCACCATCTTACAATCTTTCTGTGCAGCAGAATGTAGGTTTGGTCCATTCGGAGAATCTCACAATTCCACCTATGCCATCGCCATCTTAACCGGAAGTCCGCCTTTAGCAATCTTTTGGTTTGGAGGACTCTCTCAAAACCCAGACACATAATTCTGGTCCTCTTCCTTGTATACATACTTGGCTCTTATGCATAATCCAATAATTTGGTATGCTTAATAAATTACAGTGATCAAGTAGGCAGAGATAGTAGAAAATTGTCTAATTTGTCTCTGAAAAAAAATCTTGACTATACTTTAGATAATTTGTTTGGTTTTAAATGAGTTTAGAGTGTGGGCATGGGTATAGTTTTTCTTTATCTAGGAACAAAGCTTAATACATATTCCTGTTAAGAGCCTGCTCCTGATATTCTGCTGTGAATTCTCATCTTTGGTTTTATTCCATAATTTTAAAGAGATTCTTTATGCTGTTCAGTTATCACTATTTCAGAGAATTTATTATTATCTTATTTTATATATATTTTACAAAAATAAAATTCCTCTCAGTTCAGAAAGAGAGGCCAGATCTAGGTGAAGAGTGTGTTTCCAGGGAGAGGTGGAAAGTTTCTCTTATACATCCTTCCTGCTGTTTCTCTCTAAATACTAAGATGTAGTCAGGTGACAACCACATAACGTGACCCTCTCTGCACTTTCTATTGGGTGATTCTCAATCTTACATATAGATTAGTAAGAATATGGCAAGACAACACTTAATCATTGTTATCTTAAAAGCATCATATTTCCATTGTTCAGATGATCTTATCACTGTGTAGCTGGATATTGCACTGGGGAAAGCCACAAAATCGTGTTCAAGTGCACTTGAACATGTGGTTGAAGAAATTAGCACACCTAAGGAAAAAGGTGTTGACAGAAACTTCAGGGGAGGCCTTCTTGGAAGCAGAGTATGATTTGTGTGTTTATTCATTAATTTCTTCAACAAATATTTATTCAACACCTACTACATATATTCAGGTTCCAGGCACTGGGAATAATTCAGTGATCACAACAGAATGAAAAAGGCAAAAATCCCTCACTGAACAAATATTTTACTTGAGCATCAGACCATGAACAAGATAAATGAGTGAAATTTTGAGTGCTAAGACCTAAGGAGAGAAAAGAAAGCTTGGGCAGGCAAATGAATCATGAAGGGAAGGGGAATTCAATTTAGACAGGTGATCAGGGAAGGTTGCACTGAGAACTTGACATTTGAACTAGCACTGAGAACTGACATTGGAACTCAGCAGGCTCTTTCTTGCTCTGAAAGAGTAAATTCAAAGGTCTAGAGGTGGCAGGGAGCATGGATTTGAGGGCTAGAGTGTAGGCCAGTGTAGCTGGAATTGGGTGAGTGAGTATGACAGTCGGAGAGGTTAGAGAGTTAAAGGACACTGACTCTTACTTTGTGGTTGATGGAGAGCCATTGGAGGGCTTGGAGCAGAGAAGTGATGTGATCTCCCAAATATTTAATGGGTCACCTAGATTGCTATGAGAATTGACTGCAAAGGCAGAACTGGAATTCGTTTAGGTGGATAGTAATCTAAGCAACAGGGCTAGAACATCGTGTCATTGCTTTGCTAGACTCTGGTGTGGCCATGTGCTCCTTAAGCTATAGCTTCCTGGCTTTGGCCTCCTCCTCTACCTTGAGAGGTGATCTCTTCTTTCTCTCTAATTTACCTTTAAAATAAACTATATTCTCTAATCTAAAAAAATAATAATCTAAGCAATTAATGACTATGGGGATGGTGAAGAAATGGTCTAATTCTGGATAAATGCTGAAGGTAAGAGTTAATAAAATTTGCTGATGAGGTGGTCAGAAAAAGGAGAATTAGGGATGATTTCAGAGTTTTTGATCTGAGGAACTAGAACAATGGAAGTGAGGATGGACGACATCAGGAAGATGTGTCAGCCTCTCCCTTCTCTAGTCATTCTTTTCCTAGCTTCCACCCCCACTTTGCTGCTTCTGCCTTCCTCAACTCTTTACTCTTTTCTGTATATACCTTTCACCTTCAAGCTCAAGATTGTCCTAGTTCTTCCTGTGACATATTATTTCCTATATTGTTTATTTTTCCATTTATTTTTAATTTGTAGCTACTAAGAAAACAAAAGCATGACTCAAACTCACTAAAAGCTAAATGTAATATGGTAGGAATTCTGACTTTCAATCCAGAGCTCTGTTATCTTCCTTTCTTAACAGATTTTGTAGTAAAGCTAAAAGATCAGTGGACTGGGTAATAGGGAATCTGCATCGTTGTTTTAGTTCTGTGACCTTGTGTAATAAACATACATTTTTTCTAGACTTAATTTTGTCATCATCAAAACACAACAAAGGACACATGGCTGGCAAAGTCATTTTTGGAGTTGACATCTAACGAGTAGATGATTATGCCTTTATCCTGAATATTTCTATTGGTCAGAAGCAACGTGGCTCCCTGAATGGTGCAGAATCATTGAATTCAGTACATGCTTATGAGATATCACTGATATTATATAAACATTTATTGAATACCTATTATAGTCTAGGTATTCTTTTTGGTTATTTATACAACCAACTCAATAAAGAACATGGTATGATAAGCTTAATGATGAAAGGCCAAAGTTAGAGTAGAGATTAATTTTAAACAGAGTATTCATTAGAAAAAACTTTAAGGAATTGACATTTCTGCTGCACCTTGAAGAAGGAGTGGGCTATTTATAAGTAGAGATTTAAAGAAAATTTCAGACTAAATGAAGAGCATTAAAAAAGATAATACTGAAAGGAAAATATACTAGCATGTTTAGAAAACCGTGACTAGTTTAGCTTAGAAGTCAAGGATGTGTTATAAAGCCTTAAATTCTACCGAGAGGACAGTGTACTCTGTTGTCCAGGAAGTGGGAAACCTCAATTTTGTTTTAGGCTTTCAAACTTCTTTTCCTCTCACCCTCATTTCTACTCTTTACCATCGCCATCCTGACCCTACTTTATTCTCCCATTCTTCTCTCCAGCCAAGCCCCTGAACAGAGCTTTCCTTCTATTCTATTTGACATTTGTTTCACTCCAGCTTTTTAAAACTCTACCTACATCTAATTCTGTAGTCCATGCTGTACAGTCCCAGATCTGTAACTACAGACAACATCTGGAAGCAATAGTTAGTGAAGATTTTTGTATGTAAAAATCTCTAGTCCACTTCTTAATCATCATTGAATTTAGACCTTCTCTATTCCATGAAAATATCCATATGTATTCAAACTCCTTCCCCTGCTTTTTAAAAAAAACTCTTTTTATCATTTAATTCTTTAATATTCTTCACTGTGTTGTAAGGTCTACAAACAATTCAGGTCTTTACTAATTGTTCTTGACAATTCCATGAATAATCTTAAAATGTACATTAAACATTGCTTTTTCAGTGTAAGTTCAGCATTGTAAAGATTTATTTGAGTTGTATGAACAACACAGAAGAGAGATGTGATGACTTTACCTAAATCAGACCATGGAAGATCTATGTGTCTATATTGTAAGATCACATTAGGGGATTTTGAAGACATGAGAGTTCATGATTATGAATGGGGAAAAAATTACATCTTTATTTTCACTAATCTTTCCCTAAAATTTAACACTTCTTTCAATTAGGAATAAGACAACAAACCACATTAGTTTTAGCAATACCTGTGAATCTGTCACCAATAGAAATCATGGATATCTTATAGCATATTATAGTTGTTATAGATCTCTCATAAAGTCATTTATGCCCATCACTATTTTAATTTTGGGCAGTTTTTAAATCCACCGCTAGAAATTGATGTGTAACAAGTTGAAGACGGATGTGTATTTTAATTAGAAGTTATGGCAAGCCGGGGTTGGTGGCTCAGCCTGTAATCCTGTGCCTTGGGAGGCTGAGGTGAGTGGATTGCCTGAGCCCGTGGGTTCGAGACCCGCCTGGGCAACTTGGCGAGACCTCATCTCTACAATAAATCAAAATATTAGGCGGGCGTGGTAGCTCACTCTTGTAGTTCCAGCTACTTGGAAGACTGAGGCGGAAGGATCGCCGGAGCCCAGCAGCTCGAGGCTGCAGTGGCCGGGAGCGGTCACTGCACTCCAGTCTGGACGATGGAGTGAGACTCCAACTCAAAAAAAAAAAGAAGTTGTGGCAAAGTATTAAAAATAAAAGATCAGTGGATAAAAAGATAAAGTAACACATAAATAGAACACTACCTTTAAAATTTTAAGAATAATTCATTCCTTAAAATTTTAAAAGCTTTAATGTATTTAAATATATTTGATTTTGGCTGGGTGTGGTGACTCAAGCCTGTGATTCCAGTACTTTAGAAGGCCGAGGCGAGAGGATTGCTTGAGCTCAGAGGTTCGAGATCAGCCTGGGCAACTTGGTGACACCTCATCTCTACAATCAATCAATCAATCAATCAATCAGCCAGGCATGGTAATGCATGTCTGTAGATCCAGCTACTCAGAAGGCTGAGATGGAAGGACCGCCTGAGCCCAACAGGTAGAGGCTATGGTTGCCATCAGCATGCCACTGCACTCCAGCCTGGGCTACAGAGTAAGACTACGACTCAAAAAAAAATTTTGATTTCTTTGTAATTCTCAATATTTTATTACGTACATTTAAAAATATTATTCCACTGAGGTGGAAGGATCGCCGGAGCCCAGCAGGTCGAGGCTGCGGTGGCCGGGAGCGGCCACTGCACTCCAGTCTGGGCGACAGAGTGAGACTCCAACTCAAAAAAAAAAAAAAAATTATTCCAGAAAAGAAATTACAATAAAGCATGAAGAGAGCTCTGAAGTGCTCAAGTCCTACCTCACCTCTAGTAAAAAGTTACCAAGAAACTTGGAGAAATATCTTCATGCACTTCCAGGTTTTGAGTTTCCCCAGTGATGACAAAAGTGGTGAGGGGCAGGATCTAGATCCATAGTTTCTAAGCCCTAGGCTCTTAAAAAGTACCCAGAGGCCACTAAGAAGGAGGAGTCAATTGGATCTTTAAGTCACCAACTTTTATTTTGTTTTGTATGTTGGGCCTTTCTAAAATGGTGTTTGAACAAATGCTTCTGCTGATGATAGAGGGAGTGTGGAGGAAAGAAGAAGGGAGGGAGGGAGGGAGAGAGAGGAGGTTAACAATGACTCAATCAGATAATTATCAATATTCCTTCCAGCTTTGGCTTTCTAGGGCTGTGGTGACACAAATGCCCTTGAGTTTAACCCCATACATCTGGATCATAATAAAGATAAGTCTATGTATGACCATAAAAAATATTATTCTCAGAAAGGATTCACAGATCTCACCAGAGTGCCAAAGGAGTCCATGGCACAAATTAGGTAATGTTTTAAATAACAACTAGAATAATATATATATATGTGTGTGTATATATATATATATATATATACACACACACACATATAGAGAAAGAGAGATGATAGAGAAATGGAGAAATAGATACCATCACCTTAAAGACTGACTTCCTTTTTTGCCTTTCCTATTTTCATGAAGCAGAGGATGATCCAGCAACAGTGGGTACTCTTAAGTTGTTGACAATTACAGTCATAGCAAAGTACTGGGCATATTTTCATAAAACCTCCTTTTCTGCTTAACCAAATGGTTATGTATGATGATCAAATATAAAATACTTCAGCCTAAAGAGGAAATTTATGCCTAAAGCAATATTGAAAATCTTATTAAACATATTGTATTTAATAACATATATTCTTCACTGAGTGTTTGGGAGAAATGCTAACAAATAATTTCTGCAAAAGAGATTTATCGGTTTGTTTCCTGATTTGAATATTTCCCCAAGCAACTATGTTTTGTGATTATGTACATATATATGTGTGTGTATACATATTTATCCCAACACATTTATAACACAGTTTTGTGTATACATACATGGAAATACATAGATATCAAGTCTTTTTCTACTGTATGTTAAAAGCTATCGTCACTTTGTGGAAACTGGGCATAGAGTACTGGGTATCTCTTAGTATTATTTCTTAAAACTGCACGTAAATCTAGAATTATTTTAATAAAAATTTCAATAAAAAAACAGTAAATGAGAACACACTGCTTTATAAAAATAAGTTATTGTTACTAATGTTATACTTAAGACCTAATAAGACTTAAAATGGTAAGTCCTCATTACTGTAAAGACTAGTAGTCTCCATTTATGAATCACTCTTATCTTTGATTTTTAAAAATAAATTTATAAAATTTGTAAAATCACTATTAATTACTTTTGTCTCATTAGATTGTATTACTATATCACATTGTAATCTAGTCATTAGTTCTTCAAATATGAGTACTAAAAAGGGTAAATTTTTGAATGTTTTAGAATTTACTCTTCAAACAGTTTATTTTTGGCAAAGGTATTATATTTATGTGTTACTTATACTACCTTTTTCTCCACTGACCCTTTATTTTTTATCTTTTGCCACAACTCCTAATTGAAAGCAATGTTTCTATCTTAGCTATTTTACAAAGCCTTACTGGAGTAGGAAAAGGAAGAGGGAGTTTCTACCTTCTATATACCCTTTCCAACAAATATCATTCGGAAGATTCATTTTGTTTTCTATGACCTTGGCAGATATTAAGCAGACTTGAGTGTGCCATTTATTACTATCTTGCTGGAATAGGCTTTATTCTACTATTTATTTGTGGGTATCTCTAGCTGGGCTCACGTTTTACCTACTGTCTGCAAATGCAAGCCACTCTGGTAGTCAGTGATGTGGACTGAGTCCCGCTGCTTGGGGACCATAGTCCTTGGCACTATCCATTGCCGTTCTAGTCAAATAGCAACCAAGGTGCCCTGGATTTGGCAAGTGCTCAGTAAATGCTAATTCTTGACAAGAATGGCCCTTTTGATCCACGTATTCCCAGCAAATCTTCAACACTCTTCTGGGATAACTGCTGATGAAACTTGATTTGGTCATGCAGGTGACCATTATGAGTTTGTACTGTGCTATGTGTTTAGGAGTATTCCACTTTGTTCTTTGGAATTTCAGAAACTCACAGTCAGTAAAGATGTAATATAGTATCTGAGGTATATGTCATATTTAAAAGTTTTCACTGTAATTTATCAAGGAAGTATCTCCGGTACCCATCTGCCATACCCAGCAGTAGCACTGATCAGAACGGTGAAGCTGATTTGCAGATCATCTCAGAAAATGTTTAGTGTGTGATACTGTTCAAGATTGTTCAAGGATATCTCTCAAAAGTAGCATTTTTCATGATAATACATTCTAAGATTTGATGTTGACCTAGAAGATTTTGAATTTGTTACCTGAAAACAATCAACTGTATAACTCTTTGCCACAGTAGAAGGCTGAGAGTTTCAATTAACTTTATACTACATTTTCTGTAGAATTTTTGTTGAGATAGAGACATAACAAGGGACCACAAAATTCTGAGTTCTTCTTTTTTTGCCCTTGAAGACTTAAGACACTTTATTGGGTCCTTATTGTGTGCTCAAGTTTCAAAGGTCCTAAAAGAAAAGCTAGTGAAAAGTTTATCAGGAAACTAGAACAAAATAGATCGAAGGAGGAAAATTTATTCCAACAATGATGCAAAAGAACATTTTCTCCAAATGAGTTCTTCTGCGTTCTATGATTCTATCAGTAATTATAGAGTCCCAACTACATGCCAAGCACTGGGGTTGGTTCTTTAGATACAGAGATAAATACTATATAGTCCATGATCTTAAGGAATTGACAAGCTCTTTTGTAGGTAGCTAACTATATATAGAATAGGACAGGAGGAAATAAATGCTAATGGAGAGAGAATAAGAGGACAGTGACTTTGATTACAACCCATCCTTGGAGGCAGCTTATAAGACAGAGCACCATGTGCTCTCTGAAGAATTGCTATTCAAATTCAGTGTTTGACTGGAGAGGGTAAAGAATGAGCCTTGTTTGCCGAACAGGGTTGAGAGATGTATAATGAAACTCATTTAATGAGGCTTCTGAAAGCAGAAGTGCTTTGACTAGAGGCAACTTCCATTTGTCTAGTCATCATTGTGGTTTGCTCATAAGTAAAGGGCTTCGTTGAACAACACATTCTTTTTCCAAAGGGCTCCTTTGTCAATAGAAGGGGATTGCAATGCTCTCTACGGGCCAAAAGAGGGCACTTGGAGCTCTCTGAATGGCTGTTACAGCTGCATCAAGCAAGCATTTGGCTCAGATTTGCAGGGATGTTTCCCTGCTGCCATAGCGTAGATCTGATTAAAATATGGTTTTGGAACCTGGAAGGGATGTGAAGAATACAGTTAGCTGGGCTGTGACTTTAGCCTTTTGAAACTGAAGACACACATTTATTTAAGTGTATTCAATGTTTGTGATCATAATCTTATTCCCTGTGTATTTGTAGAGTAGTGATATATTAGTGTCAAGAGGAGCTGCTGTCTTCATAGCTGCAGAAAAATACTAATATTTATATTCATAGTGAAAACTTACCTTTGTAGACTCTTTGCCAAAACTCTGCTCAGTTGTGGTTTGTTTGGACATTTGATTATGGAAGTCTTCCCTGTTTCCTTTTATTTCCCTTCAAAGACCTCCATTTCTCAGCAGAGAACGTTGAACTGTTTTGAGGTCTATGGGACTACGGCAGCTCGTAAAGTTCTGAGGATGGGGCCATTAAACTTGAAAATAACATCCTGAAGATTGGTTTGTGGAGCGTGTATAAACAGGACTGCTCAACTTTGCACAATTGCAAGGATTAAACTTATTCTTGTTTTGCCTCTAAGGGCAATCTTGCCTAGAGGACAGGATGAACTAGGAGAACTCTCAAACTAAGATCAAGGACTCTGTGAGAATTTACATTAATCCTTTAAAAACAAAATAATGACCTGAACTGGTCAGAGCATGGATGTGAACTACGACTCGTGAGTTTTAGCTTATATCCAAAATGGACTCAGTTGCAGAGTGATCTGAGAATCTCATCTTTCTGCACTTTGATTGTCTCTCAATTAAATGAATAAAATAGAGTTGACCTTATTCATTTGAACTTTTCCAAACGGATTAATTTCCACAGACACGGTAGTGTAAATGGGAGGGTATGGGCCATTTTTTGTTTGTTTTTTCATCTCTGTCCCTCGTGCCAACCATAGTCTCCAGTTCATAGTAGTAACCCAACAAATATTTTGTTAATTAATGAAGGAAATGATACTATTTATACTCTATTGACTAAAATTTTCCAACGATAGTGATACTTTATATGCATATTGTGCTTAAGAGACTTACAAATAATTTTTATGTATAATATCTCAATTTTACCCTCATATCTATAATTGAGTAAATCGGGGTTCTAAAATCTTAAATGGATTTTCAAGGTTAGACATAAGCAGGGTAATTATATAATTCATTCTTCAATGGAGATAGTTTTGAGAGTGAATGAGAATGACATTAATAAAAATGTAGTTCAATAACACAAGCTGAAGCCATTCCAGAAAACTCAAGAATATATGGCCATCTTATTACTAAGAAGAAAATGGGGCATTTACCTGGGTCTTCTGACATTATATTGTTCATTACACTGTAATGTCTCAGGATAAAACTTCTGCATCTTCCCATTGTTAACAAGGGTTATATTAATGAATAATAAGTGATAATCGTGAAATATTGCAAGATCCTATGGTATCATATGAATCTTCACAAACCAGAATTGTATTCAAAATAGTTATTTTCTGTGTTTGTCTTTTCTTTCTTTTTTTTTTTTCCCTTGAGTTGGGGTTTCACTCTGTCGCCCAGGCTGGAGTGCAGTGGCTCAATCACAGCTCACCACAGTTTCCACTTCCTGGGTTCAGACGATCCTTCCACTTCATCCTCCAGAGTAGCTGAAACTACAAGTGTGCACCACCATGCCTGACTAATTTTTTTTGAAGTGATGAAATCTTGCTGTGCTGCCTAGGCTGATCTTGAACTTCTGGGCTCAAGCAATGCTCTTGCCTTGGCCTCCCAAAGTGCTGGGAATACAGTCATGAGCCATTGCGCCTGGCTTGTTTTCTGATTGTTTGGAAATTGGCAAATGATAAAAGATTGAGATATTTGATTAATTTGAGCACTCAATTTCCTTACTGTACTAGATGATAGAGGAGTCTATGTATTCTTATACATATTTGCAATAATATTGTGCATATGCTAAAGAGTGTAACAGATTTCCCACTTTATGTTTGAGGCAAATATCCTAGTTCAATATAATCAACATGCCACCACAATTAGAACTCAGTTATAAGCCCCCAACTTAATAAACTTTGTTTAATATTATTTTAGCTTAATAGGTATGTATCTAAGAGTATGAAAGAACCGTCACATTTTCACATTTCTGTTGATGTTTGTACTTCATGGCCTTAGTTCTCTTGTTAGTGCACAAATGCTATGGTAAATAAAAACATAAAATTTCCCATGGCTTATACCCGCAACAGTTTATTTTTTTGCTTGTCCATCATGAGTTGACTGGCCCATGTCGTGGGGCCCAGGCTGAAAGCATATTCACTGAGGATACATGGCCAGTTTCATGGAACGGGTAAAGAAGAAATGGTCAATCACATCCTTGCTCAGAAGGGTTTGTCTTGGACATATTGACATATGACTCCTATCAATGTTTCAAGCAAGTTCCATGGCCAAGCATGATGTCAACCAGGTGAAGGGATAGGTGGGGGTTGGGGACAAGGAGGAGAACTGGAATATTTGATGAAACAGTAATGCACTCTACTACAGTCCAATTTAGACTTAGCTGAGATATTTTGTTGGAATCACATCTGTCTTAAGAGAACCATTAGGATTCTTACTTCTTATCCTTTTATCAGTTAGAATTTGACTTTACAAAAACAGTTTGAGATTTAAAACTGGAAGACTCCCATCTTGCTAAAATTTCAGTGTTATTTGACGTGTCTCTTTTCGAAACAATATTTCCTTATCACATACTAGGTGCAAATCATCAAGTTAAAGAAACCGGCCCTACCTTAAAAGGAATTACAATATAATGGTTTAAAAAACACATAAAGTCAGCCAGCTATACAAGCATATGTAATTCCATGCTTTTAAGAATCTTCTTCTCATTGAGTTCATCAGATAGTTTTGATTTTGAATTCTAAGTGTCTATATTACCAGAAATACTTATTTTTTAAAAATCACATTATATTTCCTGATTCCAGGGGGTGTTATTTTGTTAATATTGTCATATTGTATTGTATCTTAAATTTTTTCTTTACCTTTGTCAACTCCCATACAAATTTTCTCAGTGTGGCGGCAGTTATGTGTCTGTCTACTGCCTTAATCTTATGTCCTTTGGGAAAGGCAGAAACTGGGTTTGTAAACTAAACTTTTGCCCACTTGAAGGTGGAGAAGTTTGCTGAGGTGCTGGTGACCAGGAACAGTGTCTGGGTGTGCCATCAAAACTCACTGGGAAGACACCTTGAGTGTCCATGGAACTTGCTGGAGGGTGTGTACTTGTGGATTCCTAAACATTATTGACCAGGAAGCCACCTCCTGGCCAACGCATGGTGGGAGCAAGAGAAGAACCAGAACCAGGAAGGGAAGCCCTTGGTCTTGTCCCTTTAGCGCCCTCTATGGACAAGGCCTAACATTGCGCCAGCTGACGATTTCAGGGTCCAGCTCAAGCATCACAGAGCCTAGCAAAGAAGTAGGTATTTGGAGCTGAGAAACAATAAGTTGATAACTGGCACAGTACCTATATATTTCTCTTTCTAAACCAGAAAACAAAAGGAATAGTTATTAACATTTATACTGAGCCATGTAGATGTAAAATAGTATGATCCTGGGAGAAACTAGAGTCATAGAAACTCCCTTTGTAGGGGCCAAGTCTTGAGGGGTGAATTGACTCTGGGTGAGGGGAAGATGGGAATCAGTAAGTAACACTGTAGATGCAGGGAGCAGTGTGGGCAGAGAAAGGTGTGCTGAAAGTATGGAGCAGATTGATGTGTGGTGTGAGAGAGAAGTCCCTGACTAGGATGGTTTGACTTAGGATTTTTCAGCTTTACAGTGGTGCAAAAGTGATCTGCACTCAGTAGAAACTGTACTTCAAGTGACCATACAACCATTCTGTTATTCACTTTCAGCACAGTACTCAATAAATTATCCAAGATATTTGACACTTTATTATAAAATAGGTCTTGTGTTAGATGATTCTGTCTCACTGTCAGTTAATGCTAAGTGTTCTGAACATGTTTAAGGTAGGCTAGGCTAAGCTATGATGTTTGGTGGGTTAGGTGTACTGAATATCTCTTTGATTTACAATATTTTAAACCTACTATGGGTTTATCAGGACATAACCCTATTGTAAGTTAAGGAGCATCTGTAAATGTAAAAATGAAACAATAGTAATTTTTTCTGGTAGACTGCTTGAATGAAAGGCTTAACAAATTTATCTTATCATAATATCAAATCTCATAAGTTTGAAGTTATTCTTTACAAGAATATGCATTTCCCGTTTTACGATTTCAATCTTCAAGACTTGAAGTACCTTCATCAAGCATTTATTGTGCCATGTAATATATTGAGAAGTCACTGTCTTCTGCAGGCCTCCAGTTCAGTGCTGAAAAAAATGTGTTTAGTAGAATATCTTGAAATTAGATGAAGGAAACTTTGTGAAAAATTTGTTCACTGTAAATCTTTGGTGTGATTTTATTTTTAGTTTGTCAAACTTATATGTCTAGATAAGAGAAAATGGAAAAAAAGTCGAACGTTTACTTTTCTCAAATATATGATATGATTTATATCAAAAATAAGTCTATGCAGGTTAGTTTTTAAGTGTGTGTGTGTGTGTGTATGTGTGTGTGTGTGTGTGTGCTAGAAAGAGAGGGAAAGGGAGAGAGGGAGAGAAGACGAGAGAGAAGGAAAGAAAGAAAGGAAATAGTATTACGGTATTCTTAGCCTACATTCTAGGAACTAAAACAAGTAATTTTTCTCCAACTTCTTCCTTCATCACCTGAATGCAGCCCCCAGCAATCAGTCTCTTACTGAAAGACTCTTACCCATGTTCTTTACATAGATAGGGAAAAAAAGGAGGCTCAGAATCAGGAATTGGTCTGCGCAAGCCATAAGCTATTTGGTGGAGGAAGCAGGATTTCTGCTTCTCAAGTCAACACCCCTTTTTCCTAACCAGGATTTCTTGCTTCTCTCTAAGAACAGGGCTGTACACTTACCAGAACTTTAGTATGTGAATTTCACATGCAAGTAAAAGTGAACCCCTGAGATAGGCCTCCAGATATTTGCTGTCTAGATAAAGGAATGCTGGATTCAATTGTTATGTTTCTGGGCACTGACCCCACAGAGTAATCTTTCCTTCTTTCTCATTGCTCTCTATTAATCTACTTTTGTTCCTTTCCTTTCTCGCTTAACTCCTCCAAATCTCAATTATTTCCTCTCCTTTGTGGAAGTTTTACAGGTTTAGAGAACAAGGACTGTGTTCCTTTGGAAGACAAGGGTCATGCTCCAGACACTAACAAGTTCCCCCTGTCCTGTGTTACTTCTTTAGCTATGTGTCTCCACATCGCTGCTTCCTCTGCAGTATTTTCTAGGCCTCTGGTCTCCAAGGTCCCCAGTCTAACCCTGATAGCGGGTAAACCATGTTAGAAAAGCTTCTTCTGGAAATTCTATATTGCCTACATGTTCCAGATAATAAATGAAAAGTATTTGGGAAAAATATGCGAAATGAACAATCCTTAAAAGTTTACTTTAGATTGATTTATTGGCTGACCTCTCTGTACCTTTCTAACGAAATTGCTATTAAAAGCAGGCCCATCTATTCCAAATCACCATATGTGACCCCATTAAATTCATGGCCAGCCTTCCATTGTATGGAAGTCTATAGAGATTTGCAGGCCTACTTCCAGCATTTAACTTTCCTGGTGAAAACCAATGACTTTAATGATAACCGAACATAAGGAAAAGCACTTAAAAAATTCCCCTTTCATGGTTTACTATAAAATGTTTAAAAACTACTTGCTCAAAATCAACCTTGTAGATATTTGTAAAATATTGATTAGTTTCTCTGGGGGAGAGTGAAAAGCGGGGATGAAAAATTACCTATGGGGTAGAATGTGCACAGGTGGGAGTAGAGAGTGCCTTTAAAGCCCAGACTCTTTTTTACAATGCATCCATGTAACCCAAAACTGTTTGTAACCCCTAAAGCTATTGCAAATAAATAAACAAATGTATTTATTTATCTGTTTCTCTATCTGTCCCATGGGGGGGGTACAAAGGTTGTGATCAGCTTATTTATTTACTTGTTTTTGTCTCTGATATTAGTCATTGTTTCCTGTGGAGAGTCATTATTTCCTTACTAAATATAACATGAATAAAATGGTTAGAGAAACCTTAGTACTGGATAATCATTCCCATTTTCTTAAATCCATGTTTTCTGAACTTCTAAAGTAAGTTCATAAAAATGTGTAAGACAGCTTTTATTAACTGGGAAATTTCAATAAAATACACAAAAATGTTTAAAGAAAAGTAATCTGGTTTGGACCAAAAGCCGTGTGATTTTGTCAGAAAGGCTTACTTTGTAGAAGGTCTACAGTGCAGAAAACTATAAATAAAGTGACATCTCCAAAATTTTGAAAGCGTCACACCACTCTGTCCTCTGCCTGATTTAAAAATATGTGATAAAGTAAGAGAATTGAAAAAACCTTTCTTCCCATACCCTGTCTGGCTAATTCAGACCAACTGGGAAAAATCACATGATGGACAACACATCAAAAATTCAGGCTAAAAAACTGCCAAATCTATGAATAGCAGATATGGGAACCAGCCCAAGGCTTGTGTGTGGAAGGGTGACAGATAAAAATAGTGCCCTAAATTTTTCAAAGGTGATTTGAAACCTCCCAAGTATAGATGACCTTGCTACTGAAAATAAGATGACACAGGCAAAGTTGAAATTGTGACCCCTTTCAGGGGTCTATAGACTTAAACTAATATTCAAGAAAGAAGGGCTGGTCTTCCCCCACCCCCACATCAGCAAGCTGCACAGAGGCATGAAGCATTTCTTTTTCTTTGACGAATTCTTAATATATGTATCCTTCTCCTCTGCTCCTTTCAAGAAAGGAAGGCAGCAGCCTAGGCCCATGAGCTTTCCAAGCATCCCATTTTCTGTTCCCTCCCACTGATGAAAGCAATCAATGTCCAGAAGATAAGAGGTAGGCAAGACAAAGGGTAGGCTCAGTGTCAAAATAATTTTTTAAAAGTTCACATCATAAACCATTTTTTTTTTTAGTCAGACGTTTGTCATTGTGCCTCTGTCTCCACACTGTGGCTGATATCAGTTGGGGGTGTGACTTGTAGCTGCTTACATAGAATAGTTATCGAAATTTGTACCCTATATCAACAAGGTACAAAGACATAGTCCACACCACTTTCTATTATGTTGTGTTTTGAGAAGGGAAGAAAGAATGCAGGAGGAAGTGGTGTTGCATTTCAGTGCCCATTTTCTAAAGTTCTTTGCATCTTTTCCATGCCCTGCTGTTGATTAAAATATCTTCACATGTCTCTGAGGCTCTCTAAGCTAGATGGGGAGAGTTTGGTGACAGTGTGGAGCACCATTAGTGAGATTTCTTTTGGTGACAGACAGATGTAAATGTATCCATCTAATTCTCTACTCTCAGGTCTCTGTCTGCAGATGGATGTTAATAATTAGCAATTGCGTCTCCTCCCTCTTATCAAATTGGAGTCTCCATAAATTCATCATTTCTTTTTTATTTTCTCAAAGTAGCAGCAGCCCTGACAGCCTCCCTTTGTTCTTATGTTTATAAATAATTTATAACACAGAAATATCTCTTCTTAGTCTTAAAACATAAACTAATGGAATAACACAACCTATCGGTCCAAAACTACCTTTCACTTGGGGAAAAAGAAAACCTCAGAGTGGGGGAGAGGTGTGGAGCTTCATTCTTAACAAAGGGAAATTGAAGATCACATGGAAAAAAGATGTATCTACCGAAACGTAGTTTTTCTTTTTGGTTTTTAATTCTGCTCTTCCCTTCCAGATTCTAGTCATGTAAAGGAGTTCTAAAGAGAGCACAGACAAATTCTTCTGTGATTTCTTTTCCAAACAGTGTACCTTGTTTGAATTCCCAAATACATAATGCTTTCATTAAGCTATGCAGAAAGGAGACAATTATTCAATTAAAACATTCACAGATGCTAAAGACATACCATGGTACATTTATTCAACAACTGTATGCTCATAACCCATGCACAATCTTTAAACACCAAATTACAGGGATTTGGTCCAAATTAGCAATAAAATACAATGTGTTTGCCCTCTACTGGGTAGTAATGACTGTGTAGTTTTCCTTGTGTACCCAGTGGCCTTGTAGGCAGCTTCAAAACGGTTTTATTTAGTCACTAACACAGTGTTATAAACAAATATGGCTAAGATTTGTGCTAATTAAGGTAAATAGAACAATGCTGAATCTGTTTTTCCAAGCTAAGATCATCTGTGGACGTGGTTTTAAAATCTTTCTTATATTGCTCTAGCTTTGCACGTCACATCATAGGAGATAGCTTATAAGTCATCATTTGATATCCTGGAAATATATTCAGGTTGTAGATAAATAACCCGCCTAACAATGCTAATGCAGAATGTCTGGCATGTAATTTAGATAGGAATCTGAACACCTCCTTACATCAGCTGTTAAGATTTTGCACTGAAGCAGAAATAACGTCTTATCTTCCATCTGGAAATGGGACATAGAATGGTGACACAAGTTATTTACAGAGTTACTGCAAAACAAGAGCAGTAACAGAGTAACTACAAAGCAACTCCCAGGATTACTGCTGCAATATAATGCCAGATAAATAATCATGCCAGGGTAAATAAATTGGGAGATGCCTTATTTTATAGAGCATAAATGTAACTTGCATTCCTGTTAGGGTGGAGCTTTGCTTCGCGTGTTGATTTCTGAGGCATCTTTTCAAGTCCTAGCTGACCCCGCAGAGCAATAAAGTATACACAGAGCACTCACTCCATTACTACCTCTCCGGAAGTCTACTTCGTGGGATGGCGCCTCTGTACAGTTCAGAAAAACAAACATACCTTTAGATTTAAACAAATTGAATGGGGAGAATGGATTAGACTGGAGAGGAATCTGGCTGGTATTCCAGGTCAGGTCCTCTCTCACGGTCCCAATTGTCTTGCTCTTGGCAAATGATTTATTTTTCTCCTAAGAATGGGGTCGGATTAATATCCTGACTTGGACCAGACTCTGCAATGTTTTCTCCCCAGAAAAAGCAGCCAGCATTATTGGTAGGAGTGACTCAGGCATGAAGCATCAAGGGTATTTTTTTTTTCTTTTGTCGAGGTACAGGGGGGACAAAATAATTACTGACTTGTACACAGCATAACAATTAAGAAGAAATGAAATCCTTTCTTTGGCTTAAAAACTTTCTATATAAGTACTGCAGCTCCTCCTCCTCCTGCTAGCCCACCCACAGGATTCCTTTGCAGGCTCTGCCTGTCTCTCTGGGGTCTTTCAGGGGGCAGGGAGGTAGCAGCAAATCTCAGAGAAAAATATTTTTTTACTCAAAGCACAGAATGTGAAGTGTCCTAGTATCTACTTTTCATCATTGTTGTTCCTCCGGAAATTGACATAAGTAACTTGACAGAGTGTCTATGTGGGGATGGGCGTGCGGAGAGGTAAGGAGGCAGGAGGGGAGAACACTACCTCCTTTGGCCAGGAGATTTCACGTGAGGAAATCACAGTGTTGACTTCAAAAGAAGAAAATCTGCTGCCATTGGGAGAACTGAAGGGAGGAAGAAGAAAATCCCTCAGAAGTTAATTCATAGATAATATTCAATTTAACGATGGTCTGGTGGGATCAGAGCATCTTCTAAAATTCTGAAATTTTCCTAACTGCCTACTGTCTTAACACATAAGGCAGGACATTCGTTTCTCCATTCAGGCCCTTGCCTTCTTGTTAATTCTGTACTTAGCTAAATGGCTGGAGATGTTTTAGTTTGTAAGACAATTCTTGTTCTCAGCTGCATTAAACTGCTATTATTAATTGCCTCCTCTGGCCTAACATTATGGCTCTATAACATGCGAATTGTCAGGCTCTCTGTGATTACTGGAAGGCTGTGCCATACACAAAGACATTAAGCTTAAAACAATAGAGGCTGCTTATTTGATAGGAGAAGATGTCAGGTGGAGACGAGCACAGTTGGCTAGAACTGACTTGAGGCTCATCATGAGGAAATAAGGGGTGAGGTGATCACAGCGCAGCAACAACGGCACGTGAAAGACACACAATTCTACATGGCGGCTTCCATCACGCATTTCCCATGGAAGAAGGGGGGAAGTGGGCTCTGAGTAAATGATGGGTGAATACAGAATCAATTGTCGTGTATGACAAGACACTTTCTCTCTTTGTTTAATATATAAATCAGGAGCACTTATGAATTGATATTAATTAAAATAATGTATTTGCTTTCTTTCAACAGCAATGTCAGCCTTGTTAAAAAACGGAACGCTAAATCTTCATTAGACTTTCAATATTAAAAATCTTGCATGAAATATGAATTAACATTTAACTTGTTGCTAGTTAGATTAAAGAGTAGAGAATGCAATAGGTGTGTAACACTGTGGGCGAAAGCAGAAGGAACTTTTCCACACCTGGGAATAAGATGGTGTCCAGAGACCACCTGGATCAGGGAGTCATCTGCCATGAACTTCTAACAGAAGTGATTGCATCCCAAGTGAAATTGTGGAATGTTATTGCATCCATAGACTCAAATTCATATCAAAAGGCAAATGCATGGTGAATCAACAAATCAACAAAATGCTCAAACATGGCAATTTAGTTTACAAAGGTCCTTAGAGTTCTGTCAATATATATTTGGGGATATGGGAAAAACATTCTTTGTTTCTGAAGAAAGCCCATACACATTTCTTGTTCCGCAATCTTTTCTAACATAGAGAAATTATGAAAAGCTCAAAGTGTTGTTGCTACGTAGCTGTGTTAAATTTTGGAAGTCAGTGACAACTTCCAAGGGGAACAGGTGGGCAAAATATTTTTGTTCATTCTCTTCAGATAGATGGATATTTGATGTCTTGTGAGCTTGTTGCACTGGTGGCCTGAAATTAGAACTGATATAATTGTAATGACAAGGCTGAGACCTCATACTGCATCGAAAAATACAATATGAAACTCCAATGATCTTCTTGGCAATGTGTTGTCCTAGGCGAAAGCTAGTCATAAATGCATTTGCTTATAAAGTATACCATCGATCTTATAATTACATTACACTTGGATTTATATGTTTGAAAAATGTGATTGAATTTCAGACCTCTCTCTAGGGGTGGTGTGTACATACGTGGCAGAGCCACAAGGTGGTGGTATGGTGTCACCTTATTTTTTTAAAGAACAACAAGAAAAGGGGGTTTGTTTAATGAGCTTGCACTCACAAGCCTGCTCATCTAGTGAACTGTGACTTTTCAAATACCAACCTATTAATGTCAAAGGCAATACTGAAGGGAACAGTTCTGTTTGATTTAAAAAATACAGACAATGTGAAGTCCACTATGGCCTAGTATCTATCACCTATGGGGCTCCATTCATGCCTAATGCTTTATTCAAGCTAAGACCTAGTTTTTATATATCAGATTAATACATATCTACAGCTTTGCACCTTTCTAGTTTAATTTTTTTATCATCAGGGCTCACCGGGGCAATTTTCATTCCCTTACTATAGCATCTGCAAGCAGGTGGATTAGAGATAACTCTCATTGTGCTTTGTTTTTCTCCCGACACTGTCATTAATCATTCCTTAAGCCACACTTCAACTTCTAGTAATCAGGACTGGCTGCTCCTGAGCTGCACAAGAATTGCCTCTCGCAGTGTAATATGGAATTGGAAGCGAATGGCTGAGGCCAGACGCCTCTTCTGCATTCCCCATCTATCTCATCATTTAGGTATTTATCCATCTCGGGTTTGTACGGAGAGCACCTCTCTCCTTCCCATGAGGACGCAGATTGCAACTGAGGATCAGATTTGTTACCCAGGCTTTGGGCTTTGATTGTCCTCTTATAAGTTCGGGATTAAAGTGAAATTTCCCACAGGGCTATGCAGGATTTGCTAGCATTTAACTGTTTAACCTGGCTGTTTGTGAATGAGAATCCTGTGGTCAACTATTCCATAGAGAATATTATGGTAAGCCGAGCCTGAATGGTACACATTCCGGTGTGTTCCTGTAAAGATGGGCGCAGTTGATTCCAATTAACTTCATGTCTAATATTGGTTGTTTTCATGTACACAGAGAGCAGTGCTACTAAGGTAAAAAGTAAGTCAAAGCATTCCCTTTTATGAAACACGAATGTCGATTTTAAATAAATGCAAATCTTCTCCCTCAAAATTATAATTTCCACTTATGCTTTTTACACTAATTGGAGAATTAATCAGACTTGCATTGGGTTGTTTTCTATTTTACATAGTTGTCTCATGTTCTCTGATTTGTTTATCAATTCTAATCTGATGATTTGAATCTTTATTCAACATACCTTTGAACATCACCAAAACAGAAACAAAGTTAAGCATTTATTTACATTTGCTATATTCACAATGATAAATATGTACTTGGAACATCAGGTTATATGTAGAACTTAAGAAGATATAATTTCCTAACTCTTTGTTATTTCTGAAAAGGAAAATTCTTCTAATGTGCTCTTTATTCCCCAAAGGAAAGCAACAAGGAAGGACTATTCAAAAATCAAGTCCATATTATCTGTTTATTGTTTGTTTGTTAAGATTTGGATTGACTTAAAAGAGAGATTTGAAAAAAAGTCAAAATCATTCTGTTACCTGGTATTGAGGGGGTTGTATTTCTATCCACTGTCATAGTCTATTTAATTGAGTATGTTTTTCAATGCCTAAACAAATAATGTTTATTTTATGTGTTACGTCAAAAGAAACAGAGCAATGAGGAAACAGACATAGGGGATTTAATAAGCCATTTTAAGCTTATAGTGAAACCTGTCTTTTGTAAGAGAATAAATCATTAAAATACTTTGTTCTTCCACAAAGTCACCATTATATTTTTTAACCTTAATTTTAGGATGGAAAAAAAGTAAAACACACTTAAACAGAAATAACTTAAGAAAACTGTATGTAAATTTAAAATATATATATATTGGTCACAACAGATTGAAGCTTGAAAAAAATGAAACATTTAAAAAACGGTTTCAAACATCTCACTGGAAATTCTTTTGTAATGGCTAATGTAGGTGGCAATCTGATTATTTGGGGGGAGAAAAGAAATGGGAAGTGGGGAGCCTACAGTAATCTGTGGACTAATTTATTTGTTTTGCTGCATTGGAGTCGGATACCCTCTTATTAAAGAGCAGCTTTCAAAGCAGTCGTGAAAGACACTGATCTTGAGCCTGGTGGGAGCTTTGCTTGGGGTTATAAAACAAGAACACGCAGGCTTGGTGCTAAATATCTTTAACCTCATTTACTATAGCCTATAGAATTAAGGAGGCAACTGAATTGGGGGCTGTGGGGGGAAAGCCTCCTATCCCCCAAAATGTAGGAGAAATCTCCAGATTCACATGAGTAATTCTCAGCTGTGTATTATGCTCCTGAAGTAACCTCTTCATTCCCATTGTTTTAGTGTGAAATCATTTCCTCGGGAGATAATTAGAGTTGCTCCATTTATTACATTAAATGATTAGCATGCACTTGAAATGATCCAGTGTATTTTCCTTTATTGCTGATGACTCTTAAATATGGGCCTCCATTCTTAATGGATAAATTAAGGTTGTCTTGGCTTTTTGTAGCCGACTGTGTAGCCAAACAAGAGAGACTTTCTTTTCCAAACATAAGCCAGGTGTGCTGTGGCTGAAGTCTAGGTCTGAAGAGATTCTATTCATATGGATGTCCCACCTGGCTCAACAAAGAGCTCGATAACACCGCTTAAAGAGTTTTTCTCCCAACCCCCTTAATAAAAATGCTTTTAATGACAGTACTTTATCTGGCATTACTCATCCTATGTGTGGAGTAAGTAAGTTTAACATAAAGTGACCCAAGATCACATTTCAAAAAAGTGCCTCACTGGAAAGGCATGCGCATTATGTGAGTAAGCAATATGCCCTACAAAGCCATGGAAAAATGATATTTTAAGAATTACCAAATATAGATTTAATTTGGATGCAAGTGCTTCTTGCTCTCTTTGAACTAGCCTGGTTGTGTAACTGACAGAGTCATCTAAAATCCACTGGAAAGTTCGGATCAAGCAGACACTGCATGTTAAATAGGCATCATTGCATACATAATTAGAGAAATGAGAAATAAACTGGGTGCATCTTGTAGTTAGTTTATAGACTCAAATTTCCAAGAAATGATAATAAATGGAATAACTTAAGAATTATGTCTGTTAGAAAAATGCAAACCAGTATTTAGCTTCAAGATGTAAATTAAACATGCAGAGATGTAAAGACAGTTTCACGTTTGTCCACTCTGTCTAAATGTGTTGATCTTTAGCAAATTTCATTATTAGGAGACATAATTTTACACAAAAAGAAAAAAAAAGAAAATCGTTTTAAAGAATATGATTCAAAATTTCCTGAAAACTTCAAACGGTTTTATGTATTTGGGGGACAAGGAATCATTTTTCTGCCACCTAGACACGATGATTCAAAACTCTCTGTCGTTTTGCTTTTATTGATTTGTTTATGTATTTATTGCATTCTAACAGTATTGTTCTTCTCAGGAAAACACGGTGAGATGCTGCGAGAAGTTTATGGTTCACGGCAACAACTGAGGAATAAAAAAGGGAAAATAGAACCAATGTCAGGGCATGGGGGTGAAGTCAAGACTGGGCGCTTTGATACTGAGGCAACTGTGATCCTTTCCTGAAAGGTTCCCAGTCTGATTTCTCAGGTATAGAGAATAGAGGAGTAAGTTATCTGAAATCAAGTATTTCTTTAGCAAGTGAGAAGAGGAATTTAATACCTCTCTCATATAACGCGTTTACTGCTTCTCTGTTATAATTCATATCCCAGGAATGTTCACATAAATTCCCTGTAAACAGTAACTGGCATTTTACCACCACAGAGTCAAATAGAAAGCACCCGTGGAAAAAAGTTCTTTGTATTAGAACTATGGTCTTCAGAAGAGAGGCCTGTCAATATTAGTTGAAGGACACTTTATGTTTCAGACCAAAAATACTGGAACAACAATAACAATAGCAACAAAAGATTCTATTTGTTGTGCTTTGTTTTCTTGGGGGTAATCTTTGCTCTGCCAGCAATCTAAGCTACTGTGCAGAACTCCTTTTTAGAGGCTATTTAAAATATAATAAATTAGAAGTGGTAATGCTCTCGTTAAATATCTAAATAACTTTAATTTTTGTATTTTCCTATTCACTCAAACAGACAGAAAACTTTCTGCGTTTAGTCTTTTATTTGATAGCAAAATGCTGCTGGGCTCTGACCGAGGCACACTAACGTTGGGAAAACCTGATTTCTGAAAACCCACCTTATAACATTCTCTCAGTTGCGTCCCACGTTGTCCTCCTATTCATGTTTACTCAGATGAGACACACAATTGTAGGAGAGGAGAGAGGTTTCTAGATCATCTAGTCATTATATATATGAAGAAATTTGTCTGGACACATGAGGTGGTCATGTCAGGGCTCCCATTCAGTCCCTTAACTCTCTGTCCAGTGCTCCTTCTACTACCCTGGCAATACAGACTATGACAGAGAAATGCCTGAAATATCTCCCCCAGCCTCTAGCCTCTAGTTGGAAATGTTATTTACAAATGGGAAACTGGGAGCATTCCCGTATGATTAAGTATGACCCTTATGGCTGAATATTGCCACCGAATATGATTTTAATTCTACGCAATACAGATTTTATTTAAGTTACTTTAAGTGTATGATGGTCAAATTGTATTGCCCTTTAGCTAACCATACCAAAGGATCTTTGGGAGACGGCAAATTCAATTAATATAAAGGCATTGGCAGTCTATTTATAGTAAATCTATCTTTAATTTCTTTAAGAACTTCTGAGAGCACTGTCAATGCATGGTGTTTGGAATTGGAGGAGACATATTATCCTAAAAGAGTGTTGTAATATTGTTTGGCTTTGACAGGAGAATTCTCGGGGAAAACATGCTTAAAAGTCTTCAGCAGTGTCCTTATAGGAGAAGTGATGCACGATCCACTTGCAAATGATAGAGGTGGAAGGTAGGTTTAAATTGCATTTCTTTTCATAACTTTGTGAATTTCTTTTTAGGTATGTCTCTTTTCAAAATATGAAGTTATGACAGTACTAGTGTTGTGGAAGTTTACAAAGGCTGAACATCATCTCTCCCAAACATTTATTCCATTTAAACAAAAATACCTGTTAGAGAGTATTTGCATTATTCACAAGAAATCACACAATATAACGACTTCTAGCACTCGTTTTGTAATCACTTATTTAAATACTTGGGACTGCAGTTCAGATTTCTACTTTGTTCAGACTTCACAGAAATACTTTATTCAATTTAAAAAAATTTTATTGCACTCTAAACTGTCTTTGATGTCTCACAACACCAGAAGTATCAGGTTTGCAGTTATGTAAAACACAAAATTCCTTTTCCTGCGTTTACTTTTTGTAAAAACAAAAACAAACCAAACAAAACCAAGAAAGCAATGACTACAAAAACAAAAGGGGGAAAAAAAAACTCCTCTAGTAATTTAACAAAAGCTCAAATATATTATGTTAAGGGAAAACCATGTTCTGTAGATTATTTTATATTTTAGAAATTTGACATTTAATATAAATGGAGTTTTCTTTAGGTGGAATGTTTTTTTCTCTTAGCAGTCTATTATGATGTTAGACTTTTATGAAGACAAGCAAAGACCTCAATTGATGCTTTTAGTGATTGCATCAAATTAAAGATAACTCCACCCCAAAAAGCAAATCTCATAAATAAACATGAATTCACAAAAACTGGCCAAACTCTTAAATTCTAATAAGCTTTCATTTTAGGCAGTATCTTAAGTTTAAAGAAGAATGACCATAGTCATTGTGGCTGACACATCAGGGTGGTATAACTTCTCTTTATTAAAACTTTATCCCAGAATTTATAGTCTAGAAAAAGCTTCAGAGCACTGCAGCACACTTTTAGAGAAAAAAAAGAGAAACAATTTTTTAAAAAAGGTAACATATTATATATTAAGTTTATTTCAAAAGTGTTTTCAATTCTACCTTTATACAAAGAAGAGAAAGTCTGCTAAAATTAACCCACAGAAAAAGAGTAATTCAGTTACTACAAAGAAGATGACATAAGCCGCCAAAGTGAAAGGAATTCAGACTCCAGGACTGGTACATTTTGCTTTTTTATCTGAGTCCCTCCCAGGTGAAAATGGAGCACCTATTATAGAATATGGGATATTTGACTTTATTATGGTAATGCTGCAGCCCCTAAAGGAAAGATTCATGGAAACATAGCAGTGTATGCCTTGATATAATAGAAGTAAGAGATTCCACAGTTACAATACATAATTTAGCTATGCAAATACAGACTTAGGTGTGTGGTGATTTATCCATTTGCAATAGCTTGAAATTTTTTGAGAGGATTTTTAAAGACTTTATTGTCTAAAAATGAATATTTATAATGCTTTAAAGATAGTGGTTACTTACCAGCTAAGCAGTGATGTTTGGGACCAATAAACAATGAAATAAAAAAACATATTTAGAAAAACTTCTAAGTGGGTTTTGGATAGATTCTGTGAAGACATGTACCAAATTACTTGAATTGATATTACTCCTCTTAAAATGTGATACCCACATTTACATTTGCCATATTGTGTGTGTGTGTGTATATATATATATAATACCTATTAAACTATTGTGTTTTATTCAAATAATCTTAATGTCAATTAAGGTACTCATCTATTTATTGTTCACTTATTTTTTATTTCCAGGAAAATCTAAGATGTTTCTTTTAAGATCACGTGAAAATATTTTTATATATTGAAACAGAAACATCAAAATTCATTAAGAACAAAGCTCTGGCATATTAATCTGTCTGCCAGTTCTCAGCCTAGTGTGAATTCGTCTGCTTGTAAGTCTTGAAATAGATATCAAAATAGAAATATTCAGTAATGATTTCAGTAGCATTAAAAGAGTCACCTTTCCTCTTAGTAAAAAATGCAATGCATGATAATCTTGAGATATCTATAATCAGAATAAACTGATCCGTAAATTAGAAAAACAGTTTTCCCTTCCACATTTTATTCTAAATCTATATGAGGAAGCCTAGTTACTTGCAAAGTTTTCAATGTTATTTGAATTATATGCACTTGAGAGACAAATTCCCCTTGAACAACAAGGACAAAATGTCCAAAGACATGGGAAATATATAGTTTCTTAATTGCAAAGCCAAAATAGATTACACACAGCCTTGCAAAATCTAAGACATCTGCTTTGTTTGAGGCAAGAAGAAAGACATCTGGGGGACTGAATGTTTCCTTGTGACCTGCTCCAGTGTGAGTAACCTTGTAGTTAACTAGGCATTTAGTCAGGTCCCAGAAAGATCATTGCCTGGACTCTGCCTCAGAGGCTGATGGGGACCAAGGCCAAAGCTGAAATGTCATACCCAAAAGATCATTGAAGGCAGGCAGTCAGGGTGGAAGTGTCGTAGCTAGGGCAGTGTAATAACAGCCGTCAACCATTTATCTCTCTAGCAATCACAAACCTACACACATGAAATAATCGATGGAGCAGAAAAAAATTTAAAACCTAAAAATAAAAATGTCAGCACCAAATCTACTAGAATCATTTTTCCCCCGAACTAATTTGTAATCCTATTATTATTTTCAAATATCCTTAAATGCTGGGGTTCTTCATCATACAGGAAACCTTTGGTGTCTTCATATGGTATTGGTAGAATAAATTCACATTTAAAAAATTTCAATTATGGGCTTCTGCAATTACATTTGACATTGACTTCTCTAACTGCAAAGAAGCCACAATAAAGTAGCTCTTCTGCTGGTTGTTTATATTCCTGGATAATGTTATGTGTGTTCAGTCTAGCACAGAGCAGTTTATTTGTTCAAAGCTGCCTCCTTGGTGTTTGGGTTTATTTACTTGTTCATCGTCCAAAATGAGCACCTTTCTCCTGGGGTTCCAGTCCCCTGTGTGACTTCGTAACAGAGTCCAGATGCAGCGTGAGGGCTTGTGCTATTTGACAAACAAAACCAAACCCCAAACTGCCTGTGAGTTGTTGATAAATCTTTCCATTGGAATTATACTTGTCTAAGTGGCAGAGATACAAGATTCACTTCTTATTCAGTATTTGAATGAGTGGAAGGCAAATTTAATTGCTCCCCATAGGCAGGAATTTGGCAGAGGAAGCAGCGTGTTTTAATCGGTCTGTCTAGCTGTATTTTAAAGCACTCCTTGCCACAGTGGCTGCATATTCGTGTTGGCATTAATAGAACAAAAATGTGTATTGGACTTGAAGGGTGTTTTGATGGTAGGTAAACACGTTTATTTTTCACCTGATTCTGTTTTCTGTACTTACTCTGCCAAAAAGGCAGCTGAGAGGGTGAATTAAAAACTGAGGGTTTCTTTCACAGTACCACACCTTTAGAATGAGAATACAAGGTTAATTTAATTAAGTGACAAAATGCCCCATGGCGGAGGTTAGAAAACAGACTTAAAGAGCAAAGATGCCAGAGGTTTCTGTACTTAAATGACAAAGCAACTGCAAGTGAACCAAATAGTCACATGCTTTCTTTTTTAAAATACTTGATTGCCTTGATTGAAAAAAGTGATTTTTCTTTTTATATGTTTATAAGAAAACATATCACTCTTTATTTAAAAAAAATCCTGACATATCATGTGACTGAGTCAGTGTAGAGAAAAATAGTATAAGTAGCTGGACTAGAGAATTTTGTGGGCATTGTGATATTGAAATTCAATGTTGATTTATGAACAAAATAAAAAATATTCAAATTGGAAAACTTTTTTGTACTCCTTTAGTGTAGCATGTTTCCCTGATCTCTCTCATATATCATAGAAAGAGCTTTTCACCATAAAAATGCCTGATATTCAAATATCTTACTTTTTCCGTCTCTCCCATTGTAAATTGTTTCTACATTTTTTTCTCTCCAAATATTATCTCACACTAGTATGTCGCATTTTACCTTGAAAGTTCCTTCTCATGCTTGTCTCATTTTGAAATAATATGCGCCTCGGAGACAGGCAAGCTGAGTTATAATATAGGTCCTTCTCCTTACCTGTTATAGGCCTTTGGGCATGCTTGACTCCCCTGTATCTAGCCTTTTTCCAATGAGCAGTGGAAATAACAACACTTGCCCCACCTTGTCACCTGCCTCCCAGGTTGAAACACAATCAGGTCATTTGACTTCCATGTAAGACAACTCTATTCTCCTCATCTGAGATGACATAGCATTTGTTAGTTTGCATCACTTTTTAAAATGTCAGTAGTATAGAACGGCAGTAAACAAAGTTTTCTGCTTTGTCAAGAAATTAACCATGTTCCAAAATAAAAATAAGTACTAAAAGCCTGCTGTGTGATGAGACTGCTGGGAGTAAGTGAAATTGAAGCTGCTGTCTTGACAGTTGAGAGAGCAGACTCTTCAGGAAGGGGGGAAAAAAGAATTTTTCTATAAAGTTAAAGAATTTCTCCCAATTATGTCTCTGTAAAAATACTTTTCTAATGTTTAAGAGCGGTATCCTCTGTTACCACACTCATTATAGCGAGATGTAAGAATGCATGAGTGGTGGGTGTTTTGTTGTGACATCTGAACTATTTGTAAATATTGTTCACAGCTTTCTTAGCATATTTTAGCGAGGCAACATTTCAGCAAAGTATAATTTATTGCACATGATATAGATGGTGAGCTTCCCAACCCATGTGCTGTAGATGTGTTTGCACAAAAGAAAACTGACACTGGGTGTATTAGAGCAAAGTAGAAAATTTCTGGAGCCCTGTAGTGGTTGCTCTGCCTTTTAGTTTTTATTATTTTGTATTTTTTTGAGTTGGAGTCTCACTCTGTCACCCAGACTGGAGTGCAGTGGCCCCTCCCGGCCAGCAGCCTCCACCTGCTGGGCTCCGGCGATCCTTCCGCCTCAGCCTTCCAAATAGCTGGAACTACAGGTGCGCGCTACCAC
The DNA here is from genome assembly GCA_963574415.1 of Tarsius wallacei. Classification (NCBI taxonomy): domain Eukaryota; kingdom Metazoa; phylum Chordata; class Mammalia; order Primates; family Tarsiidae; genus Tarsius; species Tarsius wallacei. The sequence continues at coordinate 29,743 of CAUYQG010033254.1, forward strand.
GCCCGGCTAATTTTTGATTTATTGTAGAGATGAGGTCTCGCCAAGTTGCCCAGGCGGGTCTCGAACCCGC
>CAUYQG010033260.1:0-11694 GCA_963574415.1 Tarsius wallacei
CTTCCACCTCAGCCTTCCAAGTCGTTCCTTCCACCTCAGCCTTCCAAGTGGCTGGAACTACAGGCACGCGCTACCACACCCCGCTAATTTTTTGATTTATCATAGAGACAAGGTCTCACCAAATTGTCCAGGCTGGTCTCAAACTCCTGGACTCAGGCAATCCTCTCGCCTCGATCTTCCAAAGTGCTGGGGTTACAGGTGTAAGCCACTGCGCCCAGCTCATAAATATTTATTGAGCAACTACTAAGTGTCAGGCAGTGTGCTAGGAGTTGGGGATGCAGCAGTGAACAAAACAGGCAAAACTCCCTGCCCTCCAGGAACAGACATGCTGCCAGAATCTGACACTCCAATGGATTATTTTCCACGTTTTGATAGTAAATTTTATGATGATTACTGTCTTCATTTATCAGACGACATAGCTGGGGCATTGTGAAATTAGGGCACCTGCCAAGGTGTCCTGTATCTAGGAATTGGCAGAAAGGTTTTAACCCAGGCTGTCTGAGGCTAGTATCCCTTGTGGTGATAATAGTACCTACCTCCAAGGTTGTTGAAGGATCCCATGAGTTAATGTAGGTAAAGTGTAGCCAGGTATGGTGGTTTGCACCTGTGGTCCCAGCTACTTGTGAGGCTGAGTCAGGAGGATTCTCTTTGAGCCCAGAAGTTGGGGACTAACTCAGGGACAGCTATTTCTTTTAAAAAAAAGAAAGAGAAAGAAAGAAAGAAAAGAAATTAGCCTACATTGTGGTGCAGTTTGTAGTCCCACCTATTGGCGAGGCTGAGTCAGGAGGAGCCCTCAAGCCCTGGAGTTCAAGGCTGCTGAGAGCTATGATCCAGCCACCGCACCCCAGTTTGGGCATCAGGGCAAGACCCACTCTTTAAGTAAATAAAAAGGTAAAGTGGCCGGCATGGTGGCTCATGCCTGTAATCCCAGCACTTTGGGAGACTGAAGTGGGAGGATAGCTTGAGGCCATCTCTAAAAATATACATATATTTTAAAATTAGCAGGGTGTGGTGGGGCACATCTGTAGTCCCAGCTATTTGGAAGGCTGAGGCAGAAGGATCGCCCGAGCCCAGGAGATCGAGGCTGTGGTGAGTGTGATTGTGCCACTACACTCCAGCCTGGGCGAGAGAGGGAGACCCTGACTCAAAAAGAGAAAAAAAAAACCTAGCCTCCACATGGTGCTGGCCACACGGTGAGTGCTTGTGCAGTGCTTGTTTAGTGCGTTCGTGTCCGCGGCCTCCCGTTAGCCCTGCTGGGGTTAGCTCGCAGACCTCCCTGACCGTGCATCCCCTCTCCCCTAGATGTGACCCGGGCGGGCCGCCCACTGGACTGTCGCTGAAGCCGCGGACGCCAGCGCTGGGGCCGGGGCCGCCCCGCCCCCGGCCCAGCATGCGGCTGTCGGTGCGGAGGGCGCTGCTGGCGGCCGGCTGCGCGCTGGCCCTGGTGCTGGCGGCCCAGCTGGGGCAGCAGGTGCTGGAGTGCCGGGCGGTGCTGGCGGGCCCGCGGAGCCCCCGGCGGGCCATGCGGCCCGAGCAGGAGGAGCTGGTGATGGTGGGTGCCGACCGCGTGGAGTACCGCTACGGCAAGGCCATGCCGCTCATCTTCGTGGGCGGCGTGCCCCGCAGCGGCACGACGCTGATGCGCGCCATGCTGGACGCCCACCCCGAGGTGCGCTGCGGCGAGGAGACGCGCATCATCCCGCGCGTGCTGGCCATGCGCCAGGCCTGGTCCAAGTCCGGCCGCGAGAAGCTGCGGCTGGACGAGGCGGGCGTGACGGACGAGGTGCTGGACGCCGCCATGCAGGCCTTCATCCTGGAGGTGATCGCCAAGCACGGCGAGCCGGCCCGCGTGCTCTGCAACAAGGACCCCTTCACGCTCAAGTCCTCGGTGTACCTGTCGCGCCTTTTCCCCAACTCCAAGTTCCTGCTGATGGTGCGCGACGGCCGGGCCTCCGTGCACTCCATGATCACGCGCAAGGTCACCATCGCGGGCTTCGATCTCAGCAGCTACCGAGACTGCCTCACCAAGTGGAACAAGGCCATCGAGGTGATGTACGCGCAGTGCATGGAGGTGGGCAGGGACAAGTGCCTGCCCGTGTACTACGAGCAGCTGGTGCTGCACCCGCGGCGCTCCCTCAAGCGCATCCTCGACTTCCTGGGCATCGCCTGGAGCGATGCCGTTTTGCACCACGAGGACCTCATTGGCAAGCCCGGTGGCGTCTCTCTGTCCAAGTGAGTAGGCCCCCAGCACTTCCGCCTAAATCCCCGCCCTGGAGGCCATTTCATTGTCCCAAAACAGAGAACAATCACTCCTCTCGGCAAACTTTGAGTATGCTTTAAAATAATAAGGCAGTAGTGGGTTAAGGTTAAGAATAGATTCTGGAACCTAGGTGTCTGGGTTCAAACCCCCAACCTAGCTGTGTGACCTGGGGCAAGTGAGTCAACCTCTTGGGGCTTATGTGTTCTGTATCTATAATATGGGACTGTAATCTATCTACCTTATAGATAGGTTAATGTTAGGTACTACCTTATAGATAGGTTAGTTATATATTTATGTGTGTGTGTATGTGTGTGTGTGTGTATATAATGTTAGGTACTACCTTATGGATAGGTTAATGTTAGGTACTATTATTGCTATTATTATAATATTGGTATTGATACTGCTTGTATTGGATTACGCATCATCCTCACCATCGTTATCATTTAATGAGTGCCTACTATGTGGCAAGTATTGGGTTAAACCCCCAACAAATAGTATCTCCTTTAATCCCCACAGTAACCTCAGGACATAGGCACTACTCTTATCCCCGTTTTACAGATGAAGAAGCTAAATCTCAGAGAGGAGAAGCTGCTGACCTCAGGCCACACAGCTAACAAAGCGTGGCGTGGGCTTTGAAGCCGGGTCTGCTGGATTTCCAAGTGTGCTCTTGAGCTCTCCGAGTTCAGGGCCTCTCCCACCACCCTCGCCCTCCTTTCCCCCATGTCCCCTGCTCTCTGCCTTCCTCCCTTGGAGAAGCGGCTGTCCCTCTCCAGAAACCCCGAGCACTGGGACAGCGCTGGAGCTGAGGATGTGGTCTCTGCATGCCCCGACCTGATCAGGCCCCAGGCATCCCTGAGAGCCCGGCAGAAGGGCGATCCGCCCATGGCCAGTCTCTGCAGAGCTGAAGGCTCCCAGCCGCCCTCCCTTGGCAAGGAAGTGCTTGTGTGCCAGCTACCCCAGCCAGCTGAGGCTGGAGCTGGGATTTCCAAACTATCTTGACTAGAAAACCAGATTACTGCAGAGATGCTTCTCTATGACAGAAAATTGGAAAGATACCCAAACAAGAAAGGGCAAACAGCCTAACCAGAGTTTGATATATGACCTACTGGTCCCTTTTCAGGGCATATTGGTAAAACCTGAGTCCAGCCGAACATGTTCCTCGCAGCCTTTTTTTCACTCTGTGTGTGGGACCACCTGCCGTGGAACCTGGCACTCTGCTGTGACATCGTTTTAAATGGCTGGGTAAGAGGTCACTGCAGGGATATGTGATTTGCCATCCCCCAATGTTGGACGCTTTGGTCACCTCTAGTTTTATGGATATGTATTAAGCATTTGCCCTCTTCTGTATACGTTATTTTTGTGCCATGAAGTCCTAGAGACACAGGATTTAGGCAAAGCCGTGTACATGTTTGAGATTTTTGACACATTGGATACAGTTGAGATTTATATCCAGGTTCGAAGTCTCTAAATCCATGCTGCACCCACCAGTCCCCGCCCTTTTTCCTTCCCCTGTTCTCTTCACTCCCTGTCTTGTCCTCTTCTTACTACCTCTGCATGTCCCCAAGTCATCTCCTAGTCGTGACAAAAGCATTTAGAGACACGCCTTCAATCCTGGGGGTTCCTCAGCCCCCAGCCCACAAGTCCCTGAATTATACCTGGCAAGCGCTTCTTGATCCAGGTGACTTGGTCAGCCTGTCACAGTGAAGAGTCAGGAAGCACATGTGGGATGATGGTCATGCCAGGGTCACAGCAGAAAGCTGTTCAGTGTCCATCTTTAAGGGAATAGGAAAACAAGCGATGGCGGAAAGCTACACAGCTAGAAAAAAGAATGAGGTATTGTAGAGTGGGGAAAAACTGTAGGCAATACATAGGACGTATTTGTTTTACAACTGCAAACGTTTGTGTACGAGAGAGTGAGCCAACCCTCATTGAGAGTTTACATTGTGTCTGTGCTCTTCCAAGCTTTTTTTTTTTTTTTTTAGATTAGAAAATATAGTGTATTTAGAAAGTAAATTAGAAAGAGGGAGAGAGGAGATTCACCTCCCCAAGGTAGGGGAGGGGACCGAGGCTGGGAAACATGGCTTCTGTGTTTCAAGGAGCCACATGGTCAGACCATGACTTAGCAAAGCAATGGCCCTTGCAAGCATTTTATTTGTATTAACTCATTTACTCTTTACAACAGCCCAAAGGGGTCGGTACTATTATTATTCCCATTTACAGATGAAGAAACTGAGGCTCAGAGTGGTGAAGTAACTCCCCGAGGGTCACACAGCTGGTGTTGGTGCAACTGGCATTTGAAACCAGGCAATCTGGCTTCTGAATATGCTCTTAACCACTCTACTGTTTAAAGCACAGAAAAAAGATTGAGAGGCTGGGGACCTGAAGGAAGCTGATGGACCAGCAGTGGTGACCACAGGGGCTTTCAGTCTTACCATTAGCATTTGATAATTTGTTTACAAAGGACAAAATATTCATGTTAGTTATATACATACAAAAATTTTTATTTTTAAAGTTAGGGTCTCTCGCTCTGTTGCCCTGGCTAGAGTGCAGTGTCACGATCATAGCTCACTGCAGCCTTGAACTCCTGGACTCAAGTGATCCTCTTGCCTCAGCTTCCTGGGTAGCTGGGTCTACAGGCACATGCCGTCACACCTGGCAAATATTATTATTTTTTGTAGAGAAGAAATCTTGTTTTGTTTATCAGGCTGATCTCGAACTCCTGGTCTCAGGTGATCCTCCCTCCTCAGCCTCCCGTAGTGCTAGGATTACAGATGTAAGCCATAATGCCCAGCCACAAGTTGTTTTTCAGAGTCAGAGAAGTCAAGGAAGCAGAATGTATGCAGCAGTGGTGTATATACTGCTAGTACTTTCTTTTTTTTTTTTTTTTTTTTTTGAGTTGGAGTCTCACTCTGTCACCCAGACTGGAGTGCAGTGGCCGCTCCCGGCCACTACAGCCTCGACCTGCTGGGCTTCGGCGATCCTTCTGCCTCAGCTTTCCAAGTAGCTGGAACTACAGGCGCTTGCTACCACACCCGGCTAATTTTTGATTTATTGTAGAGATGAGGTCTCGCCAAGTTGCCCAGGTGGGTCTCGAACCCGCGGGCTCAGACAATCCACTCACCTCAGCCTCCCAAAGCGTGGGATTACAGGCTGAGCCACCGAGCCCGGCTAGTACTTTCTTCTGACTTCCTACCGCATACTTTTATCCCCATTTATCAGAGGAGGTATGATGAGGCAAAATGACTTGACAGTTTCACAGTTGATGAGGGCAGAGCTGGGTGAGGGCCAGATCTCTCCAACCGATCCCACTGCCTCAGAGTAACTGTACAGGGAGCCCACGTAGGTGCTGTCTGGGTCTGCCCTGTCCTATGTAACCTGTCCTCTCTCCCCAGGATTGAGCGGTCCACAGACCAGGTCATCAAGCCTGTGAACTTGGAAGCGCTCTCCAAGTGGACTGGCCACATCCCTGGGGATGTGGTGCGGGACATGGCCCAGATCGCCCCCATGCTGGCTCGACTTGGCTATGACCCCTATGCAAACCCACCTAACTACGGCAACCCTGACCCCATTGTCATCAATAACACACATCGGGTGAGTGTGCACCGGGACTTGTGGAAATGTGCTCTTGGGCTTTGGCAGAGGTGGAATTTTGAGCTACCTGAGAAGACATTTAGTCTCTTAATTCCTAAGCTTCTGATTTGTTTGTGTCTGATGAACATGGTGAATTGTATGACTGTATTTCCATTTTTGCTTGGGCTGCAGGGAAGCTCAAAGCCAACTGATAGCCTGTCTCTCATACTCTTAACACCTAACAGCAGGCCCACTTGTGTGTTAATTTCATCTTATTTTGCTCTCTCTTTTTTTTTTTTTTTTTTTTTTTGAGTTGGAGTCTTACTCTGTCCCCCAGGCTGGAGTGCTTATGGCCACTCCAGTGTCGACTTGCTGGGCTTCAGGGAAATAGAAAAAAAAACAGCCAGTGATCGTTCCGCCTCAGCCTTCCAAGTAACTGGAACTACAGGCATGCGCTACCACACCTGGCTAATTTTGATTTATCGTAGAGATGAGGGCTCGCCAAGTTGTCCAGGCTGGTCTCGAACCCGTGGGCTCAGGCAATCCACTCCCCTCAGCCTCCCAAAATGCTGGGATTACAGGCTGAGCCACCGAGCCTGGCCTGTTTCTCTTATTTACCCTTTTTTTTCTATTTTCCTGGCTGTTTGTAAAACAGTCAAGTCTTTGTTGAGAGAGGGCGTAAGTAAATAAACTGTTGGTTTATTTGATTGATTTCTCAGGCAAATGTGAGCTTAGGGCTGTTTAAATCACGTCTGACATTCTCCTCCTCAGTTAAGGTGGTCAAGGGCAATGACTTGGACACGATGTTTTTGAAGGGTTAAAGTAGGCTGACACCCACTGGGTAAAGACAGTTAACAAGTTTGTGACTTTATTTATATGTTGCTTTCACAGCTTCTAGCTTACTTTGGGTGCTGTGTTCTGACTTCCTTATAGGCACTAAGTTGGTTAAAACATTTGAAAATGGGATCCAGGCCTAAAGAAGAGCCTTTTTAGCCTTGCATCATTGAGGCCTGAAGCCTTAACTTAAGTTAAGCTCGACATTTCTGAACACATGCTAATTTTAGAAAGCAAGTGGTTCTTCCATTGCCTCACAGTGGAAAAAAGTTATTCCTCAGTTCTTCAGTTCCTCAGTTGACCCATGAAGAATGTCTCTAACTGGTGCAGACAAGTCTTTAATGCCTCTGGAGCATTCACTAATCTCTCTCTTTAAAAAAATTATGTATGGGCTGGGCACAGTAGCGCAAGCCTGTAATCCCAGCACTTTGGGAGGCCAAGGTGAGAGGATTGCCTGAGCCCACAGGTTCAAGAACAGCCTGGGCAACTTGGTGAGTCCTCATCTCAACAGTAAATAAAAAAATTGGCCAGGCATGGTAGCACTCGCCTACAGTTCTGGCTATTTGGAAGGCTGAGGCGGAAGGATCGCCTGAGCCCGGCAGGTCGATGCTGGGGTGGCCATGAGCGTGCCACTGCACCCCAGCCTGGGTGATGGAGTGAGACTCCAACTCAAAAGGAAAAAAAAAGTATGTATTTATTTATTTTGAGACGAAGTCCTTTTATGTTGCCTAGGCTGGTCTGAAGCTCCTAGGCTCAAGTGATCCTCCCACTTCAGCCTCCTGGGATTATAGGCAGTGCTGCCACAGTGGCTAATCTCTCTTTTGATCAGAGAGAATTTACTAACACTGAGCTTTAAGGGCTCTGCCCTTGTAATTAAAGTATAAGTCTTTGTATGGGTTTCACAAGTTCCTCTTTCCCCTCACAGTCAGTTAATTTTGCTGGCATTTATTTACATAAATACTCAGAGACCCAATGTACACAGCCTACATTGACAGTGTGGATGATCACAACCCAGATATAGTTTATTATAGTTTTTATTATAAATATCATTATTAATTTTATTATTCCTTAATAATAATAGTCATTCTTTAAAGTCGACTTAGTGTTTTATATCCTCTTCTGTACATATGTTATCACAACAAAAAGTAATTAGCTAGATTAAAAAAAGAAGAAGCCAGGCTCGGTGGCTCAGCCTATAATCCCACGCTTTGGGAGGCTGAGGTGAGTGGATTGCCTGAGCCCGCGGGTTCGAGACCCACCTGGGCAACTTGGCGAGACCTCATCTCTACAATAAATAAAAAAATTAGCCGGGCGTGGTAGCGCACGCCTGTAGTTCCAGCTACTTGGAAGGCTGAGGCGGAAGGATGGCCGGAGCCCAGCAGGTCAAGGCTGCGGTGGCCGGGAGCATTCCACTGCACTCCAGTCTGGGTGAGAGTGAGACTCCAACTCAAAAAAAAAAAAAAAAGAAAAGAAGACGACAATGGTGATGATCTTGCGATCCAGCCTCCACCCCCACCCACTGTGCTTCTCTGAAGTGGCAGCTGACAGGGAATGAGGACCAGACTACAGCACTCCCGACTGGGTGTTTCCCAACTGGATGTTCTTAGACAGGGACCCCGCAGTGGCTCCTCTGGGGTCTTTTTAAAAGATAGAGGCCCCTGGGTTGCCCAAGGCTATGGGTCAGAAGCTCCCAGAGTAAGGGCTGACTTTGTGTATTATATAAAACATAAATAATTCTCCTGAGCACTGATGGCTAAGATCAACTCTTTGGAGTTTGATTGTTTATTTAAAATGGGGGATGTCTCTAGTTTTCTTCCAAAGAGCTTTCTTCCCTGGGGAGTTCCACAAATCTTGGCAAGTGTTTGGCACCCTGTTTAGTTGTTAGAGTAGTTTTGCTGTTACTGTGAAGGTATGCCCCCTCCTTAAGAGCCGCGTGTGAGTGCAGGTGCATGTGTGTGCACTTCTGTGTGTACTGCGGATGCTGTGTGTCACTGTCAGGCATCATAGGGCGCAGTAAACGCAGTGACTGAAAGAGCACCATGCTGATGACATCATCTCTACCTGTGCTGTCTCCTGCGGTAGCCACTAGCTGTGTGCAGCCACTGATCCTGTGAAGTGAGACTAGTCCAAATGGAGAGGTGCTAGCTCTGTGAAATACATACTGGATTTTGAAGGCTTAGGACCAAAAAAATCTATGTAAAGTTCTGTTTTTGTGTTGGTCTGGCTCTGTCACCTAGGCTGCAGTGCAGTAGCACAATCATAGCTCACTGCAGCTTCAAATTCCTGAGCTCAAGTGATCCTCCTGCCTCAGCCTCCCAAACTACTGGTATTACAGGCTGGCACCACCACACCTGGCCTAAAATTTCTTATTAGTCACTTTTATATAAATTACATATTGGAATGCTAATATTTTAGATATATCAGGTTAAATAAAGTAGATTATTAGAATTCATTTCACCAGCTTCAATTACAGGCACACACTACCATGCCTGGCTGATTTTTTTTTTTTTTTGTAGAGATGAGGTCTTGCTTGACTGTTGCCTAGGTCATTCTCGAACCCCTGGGCTCAAGCAATCCTCTCACCTCGGCCTCCCAAAGTGCTGGAATTACCGGTGTGAGCCACCCTGCCTGGCCTAAATTTTGTATTTTATTTTTTGTAGAGACAGGATCTTGCTGTGTTGCCCAGGCTGGTCTACAACTTCTGGCCCCAAGCGATCCTCCCACCTCAGCCTCCTAAAGTGGTGGGATTATGGATGTGAGCCACCATGCCTAGTCTGAGTTCAGTTTTCCATGTGATGAAGTGGATTTCCAAAGACAAGAGACCATAAGCCCAGGGTCACACGTAGCTAGTCAATGGCAAGACTCAAAGTGCTAGGTCTGGACTCCCAGCCATGCTGCTTTCCAATTCCTAGGCAGACCCCCCGGCCCCACCATCAGACTCATCTTCAGCCTCCTCCTGATTTCATCTGTGGCTCGACCCAGCACTGACCTCACCGTTCTGTCTGGTCTCCTCGCCTTCGTCCTGGTCAGGTTCGAACTCGGTGCCTCGGTCCACGACATCCACACCCGCTTGCACCCTGGGCTTCTCGTTTTCCCACTTGGCAAAGCCTTTGTCCTTGGCTGCTTTGTTGTGGAACTTGGACTTCATTTTGGGGAAGGTGTGGGATCCCGAGTCCCCCCAGCCAGCCTCCGACCAGACGGGCTCAGTCTGGGTGGCCTGGCTGGTGGTGGCCCGCTGCAGACGCACAGAGATCTTGCGAGAAGAGCCGGTGACCAGTGTGATGGCCCTGCTGTCCAGGTCCCGGTGTCCTGCAGCGACCCCAGGAAACTCGAACACCTCGTCCTGCACTGGAAGGTGAGGGGGAGGGGGCTATTGGACATCGGCTGCTTGAGAGCAAACCGTCCAAGTTGGTGCACACAGCCAGAGTTTCACAGGCAAGGTCCGGGAGAACTGAGCTAGGGGCCGGCGCATTGCACGTCAATGAGCCTAGAAGCAGAGGGAAGCCTGGCCCCAGCCATGCTGCTTGCCCTATGGAAGGCCTTAGTGCTTTGTTTTGAGTTGGGGTCTCACTGTGTTGCCCAGGCTGATGTGCTGTGGCATGATCACAGCTCACCGCAGCCTTAACCTCCTGGGTTCATGCAACCCCCCACCTCAGCCTCCCAAGTAATGAGTTTTTTAAAACATTTTTTTTTTTTTGTAGAGACGAGGTCTCCCTGTGTTGCCCAGGCTGGCCTCAAACTCCTAGTCTTAAGCAATCCTCCCACCTCAGCCTCCCAAAATGCTGAGATGACAGGTGTGAGCCACTGCACCCAGCAGCCTGTTTATAACAGCCCTGTCCAGTTTAGATCCAGAACCCAAAAGAGACCCGGGTGACAGACACTGAGCAGAGGGACACTGTGGCGGCGAGCACCGCAGGGCATTACCTGGGGGCAGCGAGGGGCTTCCAGGCAGCGACCCATGACCGCTGCCCAGGGAGGGCGCCCGGGCAAGTCTCCTGCAGGCCAGGACCAGGAGATCTTTGCACTGTTTGTGACAATTGGCTCCACAGTCTGAAAGATTCCAAATGCATCACAGGTGATGGGTGTGTCCGGTGCTGACTGAGCTTCCCAGGACAGAGCTGTCCACCTCCCCTCCCCGCCCATTTCTGTGTTAAGTTTCGGAGTTCAGCTCCGCCCCCAGGGCATGTCTAGGGGCTGGACAGGGTCCGGGGGTCAATCTTGCCTTCTGAGGATCCTACCACTTTCTTAAATCCGCTCATCTTGTTTCTCCATCCGAGAGCAGGGCCTTGGGGCCAGCAAGCAGAGGCCAGCATGAGAGGGCAGTTGCCCCAAATGAAATGCAGAACTTATAGGGCTGGGATTCTTTCCCAGGTTGAGATGGACTCCGCACAGACAGGGCCCCCCCACCAAAATGAGGGTGAGAGACCTCCGCTTCCAGTTTCTTCCAGGGCCAGGTGCTGCCTCTGGTCATTTACTGGGAGGTACTCTTTCATTCCTTGTATGGATTCTTTTCATTTTTCTCTCCCCCGCCCCTTTTTTTTGGAAAGGGAGGGAGTGATCCTTCCGCCTCGGCCTCCCAAAGTGCTAGGATTACAGGTGTGAGCCACAGCGCCCGGCCTGGATTTTTTAACTTTTCTTCATTTCCCAAGTCCTTTTCCAGGACAAGCAATCCTATTTCCTGCTTCCTTTCTTTGTAGAGAAATAGAAAACAAGGTGGACATAACAGCAAACCTGTTCCGACCTGGCTATGGTTTGCACAGAGTCGGTGAAACTACCCACTGGGAGACTTTAGGTACAAGGCAGGAGAATATCAGTTACTATTCGGGGAAGACACATTTGGCCCCTTTGGAAACTAGTCACAATTGTGTCATGTGACAAGGGTCCTGCACCTCACCTAGAATCACTGAACAGACGTGGGCATGTTTAAGCGTGTATTTCTTGCCCACCATCAAAGACCTTTCTGTTTCCAGGACTCACTTTTTTTTTTTTTTTGAGTTGGAGTCTCACTCTGTCACCCAGACTGGAGTGCA
>CAUYQG010033266.1:0-11953 GCA_963574415.1 Tarsius wallacei
GAGCGGTCACTGCACTCCAGTCTGGGCGACAGAGTGAGACTCCAACTCAAAAAAAAAAATTAGGGAACTCAAGAGCAAAATTCATTTCTAGCTGTAGGGAGCAATGATGAACTCTAGTTTGGTCACTCTGAATTTGAGGGACATTTGGACAGGAGACTAGAAGACTGATTGGGGACAGAAACTTGAGTCATGCCTACATATATAAGAGGGGGAAAAGCAAGTAAACAGAGACGAAACAATTTCAAAGAGAAAAGAACCAGTCTGACGCAATCTCATAAAAAAACCAGAGAGGGCATCAGCATTGCCAAATGGTTTAGAAGGAAATGAGAGAGAACTGAGGGAAAAAAGTTATGAGTTTTCAAGTAGGATGTTTTTGTTCATCTTTCAGATAGTATGAGTTCAGAAGTCAGATTATAAAAGATTAAGAGGCAAACGGTTTTGAGGATGTAGAAGGTTCATGAAGAATTCTCTTTGTAAGGCTGAAGAAGAAAAAAGTGAATAACTACTTGGTGGGAGCAATAATCAAACAAAAAACTATTCTTTTTAAGATATGAAAAGCCTAAATAAGACAAAGATACAAATTTTTTTTTTAAAATAGCACTTAAGTACCAGACCAGGATATTTCAAGTACTGACAGTTTACTTCTGTTATCGACTAAATGTTTGTAAGTGTGTCCCACATCCCAATTCATATGCTGAAACCCTTACCCCCAATGTGATGATATTTGGAAGTGAGGCTTTTTAGAGATAATAAGCATTAGATGAGGTCATGAGGATGAGACCCCTTCATAAAGGAATTAGAAGGGACATCAGACAGCTTCTGTCTTCTCTGCCTCTCTCTCTCAGGGCACACACCAAGCAAAGGCCACACAGAAACACAACAAGATGGCAGCCATCTGTAAGCCAGCAAGAGAACCTTCACCAGAACCTAACCACACTGGCAAGCTGATCTTAGACTTCCAATCTCCAGAACTGTGAAAAAATAAATTTCTGTTGTTTAAACCATACAGTTTATGGTATTTTGTTATGACAGCCTGAGTACACTAAGACAGCTTAAATAAGACACAGTTTATCTTTATCAACAGGAATCTCTTCATGCCACCAAGACAGAAAATAGGAAGAAGTCATAGTCTAACTCAAAATTTCCTTGCTGACTCTCTCAACCTTGCCTAGCTTCTGCGATCAGAAGAGATACCGCCTGTTCAGGGAGGTCTAGCCATAGACACACCTTTCTGAATCTCTCATTTCCCACAGTAATCCACAAAAGTTTTCCCTTATAACATTAATCAGAAAAATGGAAAATCAAGTATTATTAAAATTGCAGATCAGAAAACACATCCATATATATTCAATAGACTCCAAAGGACACAGGGGAAATAAAATAAATGTTGACTGAGTGTACAGACAAAACAAACACTTTTCTTTTGTTTATTTAATCTTTTTTGAGTCGGAGTCTCTCTGTTGCCCAGGCTAGAGTGCAGTGGCACATTCACAGCCACTGCAGCCTCGACCTCCTGGGCTCAAGCGATCCTTCCACCTCAGCCTTCCCAAATAGCTGGTACTATAGGTGTGCACCACCACACCCAGCTAATTTTTTATTTTTTGTAGAGATGAGGTCTCACCAAATTGCCCAGGCTGGTCTCTAACCCCTGGACTCAAGCAATTCTCCCGCCTCCACCTCCCAAAGTGCTGGGATTACAGGCATGAACAACCAGGTCCAGCACATTTTCCTTTTAAAATGAGCAAAGTAAATATATCACAAAGTAGTTCTAAAAATGACTAAGAATTTTAAAATAAATAATTTGTAAGTGAGTAACTAGCATTTGTGTTAAGTATTCAGCTAGTGAATTTTACCCTACGAGAAAACAATGTACAACTTCAAAAGCTTGAAGTGGACTTGTAACAAGACACTACCCTAAAGCAGAATGCCACCCGTTGCTATAACTCTACTCAGTCATATTCCAGTATGACTGAGCTTTCCTGGACTCCCTAAAGAGCCTTTTCACCCATGGAAACTGCACTCAAGTTAAAGAGTAATATTCACTCGGGTGATAAAATATTGTAATGTCAAAGAGATTTACCTTAGCATGCTCTCTGTTCTAATCAACTCATCCCTTTGATGAATGCCTTTTGAGGATTCGTGGGCTTAGTCCTTCCAAAAAAGGTATTTTAAGGGTTCTCAAGAAACAAACACAGAAGCCACACCTTACTTCCCAATTACCACTTAAAATGTTTCTACTACTACTACCACCAAGCCAAAGGCATGTCTGAACTAGCATTAATATTCCTATCACTGGTAATAAAAATATTAGTATAATATTTCTAGTCATAGTTTCTTAAATTGTTAGCCCTTATCCAAAGCACACAAGTTTCTACATATATACCACAGACCTAGGAAATCGGAAAGGGGACAAAATATAACTTTATAATAACTACGGGAAAAGAATGGAGTTATAAGGATAAAGTTCATGTTCCTAAGAAGAGAATAGACTATAGGAAGCACTTTATATAGAACAGAAAAACAGTTTCAAGGAATTAGGAAGCTATTTCTTACTTACAAAGAGCAAAAATATCTTGGAGGGAAGAAAAAGCATAAGCCTGACATGCCACAGTGCATGGTTACATATTTCCTGCTTACTGTAAAAGGCATAACTACAGAAAAAGTACTAGTCATAAAAACCCAAGTAAAGAACTATGTGGGCCGGGCTCGGTGGCTCAGCCTGTAATCCCAGCACTTTGGGAGGCGGAGGTGAGTGGATTGCCTGAGCCCGCGGGTTCGAGACCTGCCTGGGCAACTTGGCGAGACCTCATCTCTACAATAAATAAAAAATTAGCTGGGTGTGGTAGCACGTGCCTATAGTTCCAGCTACTTGGAAGGTTGAGGCAGAAGGATCGTCGGAGCCCAGCAGGTCGAGGCTGCGGTGGCCGGGAGCGGCCACTGCACTCCAGTCTAGGTGACAGAGTGAGACTCCAAATCAAAAAAAAAAAAAAGAATTATGTGTATGTATCTAACACTGAAGTATTAACTGGTTTAGAAGAAAACACTGAGCCTTCATAATACTAAAATATATTTGATGCTACAAGTTCAAGTGAATTGCCAAATGTCTTAAAAGGAAGGTGGGCAAGTCCACATATTTTTTTCTTCTCACTTAAGTCAAGTTAAGAAACAACAGCACCTGGGGAGACTTCCACTAATAGACTTGTGGCTCTATTAAAGAAGAACTGATTTTCCTTTGAGGGCCACATTTGGCATCTTCCTAAAAAGAAATCACTTATTAGTCTTTCAGAAATTATTTTTCAAGTAGTGCCTGTCCTATTACTTTTCTCAAGAAACTAATAGACGCCAAAAGAAGGAAAGAAGGCAGGTAAAACTGCAAAGGAAAAGGAAAGATAAGTATAAACTTTACAAACATGGTTTATTGTATCTTTGGAAGACAGGATGCAGTCTGGAAATGTTAGCATTTCAATCATCTGTTGCAAAAGTTGACCACTCAGATTAAATTTGTTCTTTGTGAAGATCATTTTTAAAAGGCACCATTTTGAAAATTTTTCATTCAGAATATGCTTCAGATAAACTTCTAAAAGTCATAGATTAATTCTTTAAGCTATGAAAATAAAATACTTAGGTATTTTTGCTATTGAGGATAAATTATACAAAAATGACTTTTCCAGATGACAAAGCAATTAAAAATAAATCAGTAAAAAATTAAATAAAAATCCCCAAGGATCAATAATACATCTAAATTACACTAGTATTATTCTTAGAGAAAAAGACTTAATGGCTCAATTGTTAATAATCCAAACTCTGCAAATCCAAAACCCATTCATGTTATTTGAAGGAGCCTGACCTAAACACATTAGAGACAATCACTTTCCTAACATAAATAAGATGAAAGAGAAGATGGGCAATGTGGCCTATTCTTAATCTACAATGTTAGTTTCTAGCAACCTTAAGCTTCCATACAGCCACATTAAAACCCCAGGCTCCCTTTCCCTGCAGTAGACCATGCCATGCAGAGCAGACACAGGAAAGGCTGCAGTTATTTAAAAAAGAAAAGAAAAGAAAAAGAAAGAAAGAAAAGGAAAGAACAAAAGAAACAGCATGAAGCAAGCTCCAAAGGGCAAGGCTGAATTAGCTACATTAGCTTACCATATATCTCGGATCTACTCTCCTCTGAACTAGACTTTGTCTTCTTGGAGGAGCTATCTGCACAAGAGCGGGAGAAAAGGAGAGAGATATAGAAAATATGGAGACCAACGTAAGGGGAAAAACTCATGGGGAAAAAAAGAATGAATCATGATCAAGTTAAATCGTGCAAACACAAAGTATGAACATCACAGATGATAGCAATTAGAATAGTCACAAACAGCACAGGTAATGACATATTTTAAAGATTTATCGAAGAAAAGACAGTGCAATAAAAATACATTTAAACAAAACAACACATGAATAGTATACCAAATATATGACCTGATAACTGTACAGATGACAAAAGCACTAACAGTTCTAATAACCTCATTATGAAGTACTGCATACCCCATTTGCAAATCTGTCTTTGGAGATGGACACATCATAGATGAACAACAGACAATAAATTTAACAAGAGTGTAATATTTTTATGGACATAAGGCAGAAACTTTTGATCCTTATTAGCAAGAAAATAACTAATCAAATAAATGAAAGCCTCTGAGCTCCATGACTTCAAAATTAGGTGTCAGAATAGAAAATTCTCTCTTCATAGAGATCCCTATGTGGTATATTACATACTCCCACCACCAAAGCCTCCTAAATTGATGACTGGATTTCCTTTTACATAGTACCCCAAATGCAGAAAATTCTTAGCTATTTACATCCTAGTTCTCTCTTCTTAGATAATAGTTATGTTTTCAAAATAAAAGAGCAAATAATACTAAAAGTATGAACATCTTAATTAGATACATAAAACATATTACTGTAAAGATATCTAAAAATAGATACATAATTTTTATGTATCTGAGCTCTCAGCATTAACTTTATCTTTCATAAAAGGAAAATACAACTGAATAAAACAATATGTACACCAAAAAAATCAGTTTCAAGCGACAAAAGCAATATTACAAAGCAATTTTTATAAACTACATCCTGAATGAGTTTACAAGGAGAAAGCAAAAGGGAAAAACCTATATTTTATGAGAGGAGTTCAATCTATAAGCATAATATTAAAAATATAAATAGTTAAAAGTCTGCTAACATGAAAACTCTAGGCAAGATAACACTATTTAGGTTGAAAGGCAGCTCTCTGAGTTCCGAATATTTTGATTGAAGAAAAATGGATTTCTATTCATTTGTTTACTCTAAAATGAGACCATCTTAATTTCTGAAGATGTAATTCATCTAATATGTCAATTCATCATGCTCACAATTGAATTTTTAAATGACTACAGAAGTTTATAGCTGTTATAAGCTTGATTTTATGACACACCTCTGGCTCATATCATGATTCATCTTAATACTGAGTCTTTAGTCTTACCAAAGTCTCCAACTGTAACTATTTCTACCATTATCATTATATTTAAATATAATATACACTACAATAATGCTTCTATAGTGGAACATGCTGTGCTGAAAGGTAAAAATGCCTGCACTCCTACTGAATGCAAAGGTTTTATATGATATAACTGGGGGAGAGAAGAGAGTCCTAAAACAGGTCAAACAACTATTCCTCAATGTTTCAGGTACTTTAAGCTATATTATTCTTTGGAAGAATAAATAGTGTTTTACCTGTGGGGTCAAAATCATGTGATGCGATGCGATCAACTTTCTGCTTCTTATCTGTTGGTGACTCCCGGTTCAAAATACTTCCATGCCTAAATTAAATCAAAGCAATCAAATGTTTACTGTAAAAAAATCATTAGAATTAAAACTTAATTTTAAAATCCCCAAAGTATGTCTTATAAAGAGAAACCAGGAAATCAGCCGGGTGTGGGGGCTCATGCCAGTAACCCCAGCACTTTGGGAGGCATAGGAAAGAGAATTGCCCAGACCAGCCTAAGCAACTTGGCGAGACCTTTACAGTAAATCAAAAAATTAGCCAGTCATTGTGGCATGTGCCTGTAGTTCCAACTACTTGGAAGGCTTAGGAGGAAGGATTGCCTGACTTCAGCAGGTAGAGGCTGCAGTAACCATGAGTGTGCCACTGCACTGCAGCCTGGGCAATAGAGTGAGACAAAAAAAAAAAAAAAGAAAAGAAAAGAAAAGAAAAGAAAAGAAAGAAAAGAAAGAAAGAAAAGAATCCAGGAAGTTGGCTTACCTTTCACAGTATCATAAGCCTCCCTAGTTTATGTTTTTCAAGAAATTTTGGTGACACAAAGTTTATTTACTAGATTACAGATTACTAGATACAGATTTACTATTACTAGATTACAGTGGCTCATGCTAGTAATCTCAGCACTTTGGGAGGCTGAGGCAAGGAGGATCGTTTGAGGCCAGCTTGGGCAATATATTAGCAAGATCGTATCTCTACAAAACATTAAAAATTAACCGAACATGGTGTCATGCACCTATAGTCCTAGCTATTATGGAGGCTAAAGCAGGAAGATCGCTTGAGTCCAGGAGTTAAGATGTTACAGTGAGCTATGATCGCATCACTACATTCCATGTAACAAAGCTCAGGCTCCAGGAAAAAAAAAAAAGTACTTAAAATAATTAAAATAGTATTCAAGTCTATTTTATTTTTAGAAATAAGTGCTTACTTTTTTGTGTGTGGTTTTCATAGGTCAGTACTAAATTTCTATGTAACAGACAAAAAACAGTCCCTAAAGAGAATTAATACATTCTCTGATCCTACATATACTATGGTTCAATTTCAATATCACTGCATAAATACAGCATGCATGAAAGCAGCTTAAAATTTTCAAAAAGGGCAACTCCTTCGAGTCTCCTCCCATTGTGGGAGCTTTCCTGTCCTCTCAATAAATCCTGCTTTCTAAAATAAATAAATAAATTAATTAATTTAATTAAATTAAAAATCTTAAGCAAGTCTCACTTTAAGTGAGACTATATAATTCTAGCCAAAGAAGTCTTAGCCAACCACCTTCAGGATCAATGACACAGAATTGTTATTTTTTTCTATTTCCTAGTCAATTATACTGCTCAGCTAAGGGCTTGACAACAAGAAAGACCATAATATAATATATATACTACTAATTAATTGAAAATCAAGGTTAGCATTGGTATCCTGGACTATGCTTTAAAAAAAAATAACAAAAATACTACAACAATGAGGAAAGACAAACTATCTACATTTTAAAAATACTTATGATAATTAAGACGAGAGAGAAGAGATGGTGAAGCACAGGTACTGAAAAAGAAGATTTTAAAGCTGGGCTTGGTGGCTCAGCCTGTAATCCCACGCCTTTGGGAGGCTGAGGTGAGTGGATTGCCTGAGCCCGCGGGTTCGAGACCCACCTGGGCAACTTGGCGAGACCTCATCTCTACAATAAATCAAAAAAAAAAATCAGCCGGGCTTGGTAGCGCGTGCCTGTAATTCCGGCTACTCGGGAGGCTGAGGCGGAAGGATCGCCGGAGCCCAGCGGGTCGAGGCTGCGGTGGCCGGGAGCGGCCACTGCACTCCAGTCTGGGTGACAGAGCGAGAATCCAACTCAAAAAAAAAAAAAAAAAGAAGATTTTAAACCCTGGAAATGAATAAATACACAGATATGGATAAAAGTACAGATATATTTGAACATTTTGGATGCTTTCTTTACTGTCTTAAACTAATTAAGACTAAGCTAGTGCCAAAGTTTATTCACTAAAGGCAGTTAGAGTTACACAGGTAATAAAATACATCAAAAACTAACCATTCATTTTCACCTCCCAAGCCACTCACAATTCAAACATTCATAAATAAAATTTAAAAGTAAATATCTTCATAGAGTAACCTTAAGTATCAATATGAATAAACTTTTAAAAGACTTACATTATAAACATTAAAATATTATCAAAACAATGTTGTCTTCCAGAAAAAAATGCAACTTTTATATTTTAAATTTGTAAAACATTTTGAACTCCTCAGATTCATGTTTCCAAAACCCACAAAAATCCACCATAATTTCAAAAGAATGCTTCTAATGAAAATTTAGCCTAATCTGTAGTATGAAGTACAAATGAACTAGCTTACCTTATAGGTTTTTTTAGGGGAAACCTGAAAACAAAGAAAAATAAGACAGATATAGTTATTTCCTTATAATATTCTGTTATTAAATTTATGCATTCTACTAAACTATGAGATTTCAATCATATACTAACTTTGCCAAAGCAAGAATCAACAAGCTGTTGAAATAAGAAGTAAGACACAATTTTAAAATATCTTAACTACTTTGGTAAATCTTAAATTGCAGGTGCATTTACCATCAGCTGTCCCAGAGTATGGCTTCTCTTTTTAAAAATCCAAATAACAGCAAGTGCTACATTTACTGAGGGCTTACTAAATGCTACATGATAGGGTTTGTAGGGGGATGGGAGAGGAGGTATACTGGTTTCTCTCTATAGAGTCAGCCACCCCCCCGACCCCTTCTTTTCTTTAATAAACCTTTTTAACCACTGGTGGCTCATCTCTTCCTTCTCAGCATACTTTACACTATGCACTATTCCCAACTCTTCACATATATTATTCTCTTTCAATCCTAAAAAATAAACCTCTATGAAGACATACTATCTCCACTTTACAGATTTTTAAAAACCAAGTCATTAAAACATTATAATTACTGATTCCCTATGAAGGAAAGTTCCTTCCTGCCCATCACCACTCCCCACTTCCCAAAATATCTGGATGCTATTTACTTTACTATTGATCTGTGTCATCATGATCCTCAATTATTAGTTTTAGCTTTAATAACAGAAATCTAGAAAAAATTACCATGGGAGTACTATCAGTTATAAAAAATATGTTCCAAAAGTACAAAAGTTTTATTTTTCTTGGGATTCTATAAGCTGAAAGAACTACAGCATTTCCTCCTGACTTTCCCTCTCTAAAAAAAAAAAAAAAAAAAAGTGTTTTTATATATATATATATATATATATATAGAGAGAGAGAGAGAGAGAGAGAGAGAGAGAGAGAGAGAGAGAGAGAGAGAGGTACCTATACACATCTATATATGTGTGTGTATATGTATATTTATATATAAAATATTGGAGGCTTCTTCATAAAGGTGTGATGCTTCATATAAATGCTCACCTAAGTCCAAAAAAAGTGGTCTCGGATATCCTCCCATTTTTCTTTTGGTTTCTGTCCTTTTCAGCTTATTTCTTATCTATAGCATTTTATGTAAAGGTCATTTAGTTTAGGTATTAAGAACAGTGTTTGATTAGGAACATTAGTAAGGTCAGGAGTTTTTTAAAGGTTATTAGCAAAGTTAGTGAGAAATAAACATAAACAACGATACTTGAATGCTGAATGACCGTATTTTATCTGGCATGGAGGTAGCTTAGTTAATTTTTTTTTTAAAAACCCTTTAAAACACAAATTTACTTACAATTCCCTTTAACTTCTATTTAAATAAAAATTGATCTACAGAAAAAAAATCTAAAAACTTTCCTAATAAGTGATGACAAGTTAACTCACAACAAAATTTGTGACAACAAGTAAAGGTGGTTCTGGGAAAAGAGGACACTGCTCTTGCGAATAAACTGATTTTACAAAAGACTACCAAATTTTCGGAAATAGAAGTCCCTAAGTAATCTGTCCATACTTGTTGGAGTGGGAGAAGGAGGGAAAAGAAATATGTCTTTTTAATTTACAGATGAAATAAAAGTTGACAGAAAAGGATTCCCAGTTGAGTTTCTACAAACGATGACAACTGCAGTTTATCAACTTAGCCTCTCTACCCCACAGCCATTATAAAACTCCTATCCCAAAACAATGGTGCTTGCGTCAAGGACTGCAACATCCATGGGTATTCCGGTAAAGAATCCCAGAAGTTCCCAGACTACTGATTATAAACCAGTTTCCTGAGTTATTTTCTCTTACAAAGTAATGGAAAAGGAAGGGAGAGAAGACAAAAATGGTATGGGAAGATGAAGACCACTCCCAAAGTACAACTTGCTTATCATAAGCCATTTACTACATTCCTAAAGTACAGATGAAGAATTTCTCAAATAACCACATTAAAATCATAATTTTTCTCTAATCACTGAGTTCCACTTTAAAGCATCTGCTAAAACAAATATGTATGTGTGCGCACGCGCACACACACACACACATACACTTATCTATACAAGTAATAATGTAAAGAGCCTTCCTAGCTATTTTATTTGTTCCCTCTGCTTCAGCTAAATAAATCACCAAGATATTCCCACAGTTTTATAAGATCTACCATATGCTGAATATTGAGATGGAGATGTAATCAGAGAGCTGGAAATAGGAAGCTAGAGCCTCAAAGAAAAATCTGGGACTAGACTTGCAGATCTGAGTCAACATATTGATGGTTACTGAAATTTAAAACAGCAAGTAAAGAAGAGAAAATGCCAAGATTCAAATTCTGGGGAAGAACTAGCATCTGCAGGATCGAGACTAGAGATAAGGGGAATAAGATCAACCAGAAAAGAGAAAGGGCTGTCCCAGGGACCAAGGAAGAGGAGATAGTCAATATAATCAACTGCTGCAGAAAGGCAGGTCGGAAAGCTAAAAAGTGGCCATATACTAAGCAACAAATCAGTTCAACAATTAGTCTAATAAAACAAATTCTGGTGACAAACTACTATATTTTCAAGCCCTTGTCCACTGTGCAGTCTAGTCATGAAATCATGACAATCTCCTTTGGTTAGATATTTATGGAGAAAAACCGTATGTGAATACTGACATCATGTTAGAGGTGTCTAAGAAAGCTGTGCCTGGCTTTTGAAAATATCACATTGATAACTTGGACATTTCGCCAACAATGAATATATCTGTGTATACGTGTGTCTAAATATTTCTAGATATCAGGCAAAATCAAAGTTCCAATAAGAAGAACCATGAAATAATAAGAAAAGAGTTATCAAGAATTTGAGTCAGTGAGATAAGGTGACTCGCTGCCCTTACTTCTGATTTCCTATATTAAACACAGGTATATTCCAGAAATCTAACCAAGGGCCTTAAATTAATAAATTATTGTATTCACTTGACTCAGAATGCCTTTTCCTTGCTAGTTTTGAGCTCTAAAATTAAAGTCCTAGGTAGCAACATTATAATTGAAATAGTCCTTTACGACTGCTCAACAGGATTTCTTTTGGATTTTAAAAAAATGCAGAGGACCACCATAGTTTTGTGCTGTCACATATTTGCTCACAAAATAAATAGTATGCTAGAAATCATGTTTTTTTTTTATTAATTTTAGTAAAGATCTAGCTTTTTGAAAATACTCTAGTGAGAAGTGTTCTGAAACCACTAAGAAATAGGGATGTCACACTCAAACCTTAAATCCTGCCCTTCTCTTTCTCCTCCAAGGTTTCCCTGAGTTCAGTTATGATAGGAAATTTGAGACTCTAGATCGTGGTTCTTAATAAAAGTTGACTGAAATTAAGGAGAAGTTTAAGAAAATGTTTACCTTCATTGGAAATTGTTTAAGATTTTATTAGCAGTCAAATAATGTTAGCTATTATTTACAATTATCAAGAATTCCACTGGTAGATAACACCCTGATTTTAGCAATGTTAAAAAGTAGAGGGGACAAAACCCTGCACCTTGGAATCAATGAAATACAGCATCATTTTATTGGAATACACTCCAGTGAGAAGAGTTTCTAGCTGGACAAAAAACTCAGCAAATTAGATAACAATTAAGATAATCCTACGGAATTAGCCGGGCGTGGTAGCGCGCGCCTGTAATTCCAGCTACTTGGAAGGCTGAGGCGGAAGGATCGCCGGAGCCCAGCAGGTCGAGGCTGCGGTGGCCGGGAGCGGCCACTGCACTCCAGTCTGGGCGACAGAGTGAGAC
>CAUYQG010033269.1:0-68152 GCA_963574415.1 Tarsius wallacei
AGATCAGCAGCAGCATAAGTTCTCCCAGAAGCGCAAACCCTATTGTGACTTGAGCATGCGAGGGATCTAGGTTGTGCACTCCTTATGAGAATCTATTGCCCGATGATCTGAGGTGGATCTGAGGTAGTGATGCTAGCACTGGGGTGTGGCTGCAAATACCATTTAACATTAGCAGTGAGGTTTGACTGCACAGAGACCATAATAAATCAATTGCCTGCAGATTCCTATCAAAGCTCTATCAGTGAGTGGCAAGTAGGTTGATATACTTCAATTGTATAGCTGCATCTAGTGGTAGACTTTAAGTCAGAATTTGATACTTATTTTAGTCTGCACATGGCCTGCCCATTATTTTATTTACCACTTCTGTCCACACCTCTTTTTTTAATGGCCAGTTGTATAATTATTTCATTATATATAACAATGTAATAATAATAGAAATAAAGTACACCATAAATGTCATGCACTTGTGAATCATCCCAAAACCATCCCCCTACCCTGGGTCCATAGGAAAATTGTAGTCCACAAAACCAGTCCCTGATACCAAAAATGTTGGGGATCACTGCTTTAAGCCACATTCTTGATGGAGTTTTTATTACTACAGCTCAGTCATTTACCCTAACTAAAATAATGCAGAATCCTTAAAGATTTATAAAGCTAGGGCCTTGCCTTCTAAACTGGAGGGATGATACATTTGCATTACTGGACTAGATGCATTTGCATTATAGGACTAGAGTCCCATCAAATGTGAAAAACAGATTTACTGGCAGTATAGTAACTCTACTACTGTCATGGAATAGTCATTTTAAAAACCTGTAATATTATGGTCAATATATGTACTCATGATACATTCTGCATTGCTATACATAACAGATACTTATAAATTAATAAATAAGGTTGCATATAGTTTCCAGTGTGTAAAAGACTTTCAAAAAAGTGTTTACTATGACATTTTTGCCCCATATCATGACACAAGACCCTAATCCCTATATTGCATGTAACACCAATATAATTATCATGCAAGGTGGATTGTCTTGGTTCCACAATCTTGGTACAAATAAATCATTTTAGGAGGTAAGAGGAGGAAGAACTCTGTGGAGTGGGTAGCATTTAACCTATGCAGGTTTTGGGTTGTGAGAGATGACAGGGAGCCCAACCCAAGTCACAAGAATGGCATGGGCCTGATCAAACACCACAAGGCCCAAATGGTAAGGTAGGCTGGGAAGACATAGCTGGTCAAGATGGGCTATTGCAAGGGTCACTATAATTTCCTTCTTCTCACAGCCTCCTTGAGGCTCCTTCACTTCTCCTTAGATAACAAGTGCTTTTTAAATTTTGTCTATAGTATATGCTAAGTTAGCTCCTACTCATTCAGAGGAGAACTTGAAGGGTTTCTATAATGTGAAGAAAATGTGTTCCCTTGCCTTCCTACTTTCATGGAGGGAGGGAAACTTTGACAATCTGGGAGAAAGACTGCCAACTCTTTTCTCCATCTTGTGTTCCCACTGTGTCCTTTTCACAAGAAGAATATGGCACATGATCAGGCAGACCAGATCAGGGGAACCAGACAGCCACTGACCAAGGGTGGAGTCACTATACTGAGGCACCATCTCTAATGTATTGCCTGCACCCTGGTGTGGTTGGTTCTCTTTCTAAATCCTCTAGGGAGGGCTGAATAATGAGGGCCCCCTGAACCTCCAGCTTCAGAGGAGGTTTGACCAGTTCACTGAGTTGAACACCACCAGCGCTGGTCCCTAGGAGCCAGTTCTCTTGTCTCAGTGCCTGTGTTCCATGCCCCACTGGTGACTTGTTCCCAGGCTCTAGAAGATGATCTCCTACCCTGCTAACTATGCTGGATGCCCTGAGTCTTGCTACAAGGTTTACTTTATTTGCAGCACCCCTGCACCCTGCAAGAAAAGACCATGCCTCACTCCTCAGCCCTCCCACCAAATAAGACTATGGGTTGTCCATTTGGGCTGCACTCAGCACGGAGCCTTGCTCCTCTCTGTATTCTCAAGCTAGGTGTCTGTATGTACCCTTTTTTTGCCGGATATCTGGGTACTGATTTTGGCCTATTTATTTTAACTCTGTGTTTGATTTCTCACTTGGGTTCCCAAACTCTTCATCTCACTTTCATCGTCTGGCTTCAAAATATTCACCTCTGCCTTTCCATTTCAACTAACCTTTCGATAGGATCCTTGCTAAGAAACTCAGAATCTGCCAGAATGTGGAGGTTTAATTCAACTTTTAGCCGTGAACTCTTCTGCCATTTCCATCTCATCACTTACTAGGCAAGGTTAACCCTTACTATATCTTTGATCTGAGCACCTTACCCCACTTTATGGACCATAAATTCAAAGCCCTTAACTATTTCTTAACAGCTTCAAAGAATGCCCATTAGCTTAACAACCCTTTTCCTTCTGAGAGTTACCTTCTCCCCTGTATCTTGTCTCTTTTTCACACAGAAGAACTTCTGTTTCTTCCATTTACTGTGGCTACCGCAACCTCTCTGCATTCTCAAAAAGCTACAGGGATAACACACATGAAGCTTGAAGGCACAGAATGACCCTCTCACGGCCATGAGTCAAGTTTGGATGAAGCCTCTGCCTGCATTACTAACAGTGCTTCCTCCTGCTCAACTTAGTCACTCTTCAATACTAAAGCTTGATTTAGATGGAATGAGCTTTTTTGCTTTTGCTTTTGCTAAGTGCTTCACTATCTTAGAGCCTGGTTTATCACCTGATTTTAAAGAGTCGGAAATCTTTTCTCTTTGAACAATTTAGGAGCTCAATACTTTTGCTATTTTACTGTGTATCATTCACAAGAAGTCTACAACATTTAAAAAAAAGTCACACAGCACTCAACTGCAATTCAATTTAAGTTAACAAATGCCACTATGGTTATATCTCCAATAATAACCATAAGCCAGTAAGTACCAGTATTTTCCAGGAGGTACTTGAGGGAGCACTCAATGGCAAGAAAGAATCCATTCCGCAACATATCATCAATAGAGTTAACATAAGCCTTCCAGATATTAGAGGTTGGATCTGCTGAAAATAGACCAAGGTTTTCCTACAAAAGAAAGAAGAAAGGATATAAATCTCATTAATAGTATGAATGAACTGGTATAATCATCAGTAGGAATAAAAACAATCCATGGCAGAAAAAGCCCTCTTGTGAAAAGTTTGCCATTATACATGTATGGGATCAATTCTGTTTAACAAGTACAAATATTGATTGAAAGGAATGCAAAGTTAGTCCATGAGGGGAATATGGGGTATCATCCTGTCCCCAAAGAAAGAGGACAAGGTTGATCCACTTCTTTGAAGGAAGGCTGAGTGATGCAATATGTGTGCTTCATAAATTCTGGATGTATACTATGGAGAAAACTGCATCACAGCAGAAGTTAGGGTAAGCAGAGGAAGAAACACTAAGCGTAGAAAGCACTATGATTCAACATTTATACAAAATTTGAGGTTTGAAGAAGCAAAGCATTTCCTGGATAACCCTCAGAAATGAACTGCAATGTTTTGTGATTGGGATTAAAAAAGGTTTTATTTTGAGTCAAGGTCTCAGTCTGTCACCCAGGCTGGAGTACAGTGGCATGATCAAGGCTCACTGCAGCCTCAACCTTTTAGGCTCAAGTGATCCTTCTTCCTCAGCCTCCTGAGTAGCTGGGACTGTAGGTGTGCACCATCATGTTCAGCTAATTGTTACTTTTTGTAGAATTGAGGTCTTGCTGTGTTTCCTAGGCTGACTGAAAGCTTTTATCATACTGAGTGATTTAGAAAACACATATACATTTTAAAAATGCACATCCCTCTCATTCACTCTTTCTCTCTCTTCCTTTTTATCTCTCTCCCTCTCCATCTATCCTTTTCTGTTACATGGTATAGTCCTGACCTGTTGGAGACAAAGCATCACCATGGTAAAAAGATTTAGACTCCAGGAGAGAAAGCCTAAATGCTCAGCAATCACAGACATCCCATTTACTCTTCATCATTTTCATGATTAAGAATTTTTACAGCAACTTTCCAATTATCTGATATCTTCCAAGAAAGCAGTAACTAACTTGCAGAAGTAACTTTTCTAGATGACTCACACTTATCCCATTGAAAAGTATTATCATGTAATAAATCTCCCTGGATTTAAATAATCTCATGATTCTACCTGTAAGTGACACAACTCAAAATTTCTAAGATGCAGTATCTATACCTTTTTTCCCTAATTAGATTTAAGATGTCTTTAGTGACTTGAAGTCCATCATCATGCAAATCATAACACAGTGATAATACAGAATCACTCTCAGGTATTATTAAAATGTGCATGTCTATTTGTTTCTACATTAAATAACTTTTAGTTTGTATGTCTGATTTGTCTAATTGATCTATTAGCAAGCTATCAACATCTTTCATCTTTGTTTACTACTTCAAATGCTCTGTGATCTAAGGAACAAACATGTTTGAATTTTCGATGAAGTAAGAAGAAATAGTTCAGGTTTCTGATCCTAATCAAAACAGAAGAATGAAATTATATTTGTCCTTACTATAGAACTAGATCTAATGTAAGGAAAAATTGTTTTGAGTATTTAGATAACACAGCACAGAGAGGTGATCCTTGAGAGAAGGAAGATACTCAAGGTGAGCTTCACAACCACCTGGTTTTCTACCCAAAGATACTTTCCAAGCCACGGCACAGGGAAGTGAGGTTCAGTTACAGCATCTCTACTGATGGGCAGAGAACAGAATTTGGAGTTTGGGGCTGGTGAGTTGGCTGGGTCCTCTTGAGTCTTTGAGTATTAAGTAATACATGTTTAGAGCAAGACTCTAAAAGACCTGGTAGAGAATAGTTACAGAGCACTCTAAGCTAAATGGAAACTATATAGGTCATATAGTGCTGAAAGATGTTAGAGTTCTATCAGGAAGCATGAAAATACCTTGCAGATAGGAATTCACTTGAGACCCTAGAAATGCCATCCTTATGGACTAGAGTTCCTTAAGTAAGCACTCTCGAGACCTTCCATAAAAATGACTGAAAGTGAGTTCCAACAGGATTGAGGTGATCCATCAGTAGGTTAACTGTCTGCCAAATCAAAAATTTAAATTCTCTAAAGGAAACAACATTCATATTCTCAGGAGATATCCAACATGTCTAGCACATAATAAAAATCACTAGACATGAAGACAAACAGAAAAATGTGACCTTTATCCAGAAGAGAAAGTAGTTACTAAGAAAAAACCCAATCTGGATAGGTCTCTGATTTCATAGCTTTCATAATAACCCTGGAATGTCTACTTATTAGATGTATTTTATGTGAGAGAAAAATTAACTTCCCTCTTTAAAAAAAACTAGACTCAGAAAATAACATAGATGTTAAAATTAGCAAAATTTGATTTTAAAAATCCCCTCAAATTAGTTAAAAAACAGATCCAAGAGACTTACAAACTCCAAGCAGGATGAATACAATGAAAACACACTTAGGCACATTATAGCCAAACCGAAAAAATGTCAAAGATTTAAAAAGAATCCATTAAAGGTAACCTGAGAAAAACAATATATTACATACAGAGAAACAAAGATACAAATTATGACTGGCTTCTTATGAGAAACATTTTTAGTGGTCAGAAGACAATGCAGTAACTTCTGAAAGAAAAACAAGGCTTCTACATAGAATTCTATATCTAATAAAACTGTCCTTCAAAAACAAAGATGAAATAAGGACATTTTCAGATAAGCAAAAACTAAGATAATGTTTTATTAGCAGATCTGAACTTCAGGCAATACTAAAGAAAGCTCTTCAGGCTGAAGAGAAATTACCCCAGATGTTAACTCACATCTATAGGAAGGAATAACAAGACTGAAAATAATGAATATGTAGGTAAATATAAAACACTATAAATATTTTTCCTTAAATGTTTAAGGCAAAAATTGTAACAATTTATTGTGGGATTTTATATATATATATTAAATATAGCTTACATGTATACAAGTGTAACTATATCTATACATTTATAGAAACACATGAGGCAGACACCCAAAAACCTGGAATTAACTTTTGAAGGGTGAGTCACTTGTAGTTCAGGCTTCCCTCACTAGGTAAGTATTCTAGGAACCCATCTGCATCAGTGTACTAGCCAGCATTGCTGTAAGAGGCTGAGAGGCTGCTTTCAGCTTCAGTACATTTTGTTGTTGTTGTTTTTGGAGATTTGTTCCACACGTTTGCCCATTTCATGCTGGGTAAGTTCCAAGAACAATGTGTGGCTGTGAAGTTTTGACCCAAAATGACATGATCCCCAGACCCCACCCTCCCTATTCACCCAATCTCACCCTGAATGACTTTTTTGTTTGTTTTCCCAGAAGAAAAAAGTCCTCAAAGGGAAACATTGTACCTTCTAACAGAACATCAAACACACTATGAAAAATTTGACAGAACTAAATAATTCCACGATCATAGGTGGAGATTTTAACATTCTAATTTCAGTAACTGATAGAACAAATAGTATACAAAAGATCATAACAATACTATCAATTGCCTAGAACTAATTTATATTTATGGAGCACTACATCTAACAACAGAAGAATAAACATTTTTTGTCAAGTGCTCAAGGAACATTCAATAATATAGTCTATATTTTTGGTTATAGAACAAGCCTCAGTGAGTTTTAAAAGACTGAACTATTACAGAGCATCTTCTCTGACCACAATATTATTAAATTAGATATGTTTCATTAAGATATTTGGAGAAGTCTTGAATATGTGGAAATTAAACATACTTCTAAATGACCACTTAGTTAAAGAATAGCAAGAAAAAACATTTAAAACTGAATGATAATAAAAATGAGGCAGATCAAATTTGTGGAATGAAACTAAACACTGCTAAAAAGGAAATCAATATCATCAAATGCCTGTTAGAAAGAAAAGTCTAAAATCAATCAATATCCTGAGTTTGTACCCTGAGAGGCTAAAAGAAAAGATAAGCAATTAACTTCAAAATAACTAATAATAATAATAAAATGATTTTAAAAACCAAAAATTCAATATTAGGAATGAAAGAGGAAGCATCACTACATATTTTTTAGACACACGATGACAATAAAAATAATTATGAGCAAAATTTTGCCAATCAATTTGATAAATAAAAAATATGGAATCATTTTGTTGAAAAAACACCTTGCAGAAACTGACAATGGCGATATGAAAACATCTAGTCTTTTAGTTACAAAAGAAATCATTATCAAACACTTTCCCAAAAAGAAACTTCCATGTTCAGAAGCATTCCCCTGTCAATTCTATCAACATTTATGGTGGGGATAAGACCAATCTTATCCATTCCATTTACAGTAATCTTCCAAAAGCATGAAACACTTAGAGATATATTTAATGAAAAATACGCAAGACTTATATATTAAAAACTACAAAACATTGCAGAGAAAAATTAGAGAGACTTAATTAAGTGAAGAGACATTCCCTGTTCACAGATTGTTACATTCAATATTGTTAAGATCTTTATCTTCCACAAATTGATCTACAGATTTAATGCAAGCCTAATAAAAATCACATCTACTTTCTTTCTAGAAATTGGCACGCTGAATTAAAATTTATGTGGATATGCAAAGAACCTAGAATAACCAAAAAATCTTGAAAAACAGAGTCTAGTTTGGAGGACTTAGAGTAACTGATTTCAAGACTTCTTATAATGCTACAATAGTCGTTGGAGACTAGCCTAGGCAACTTAGCGAGGCCTCGTCTCTACAATAAATAAAAAAATTAGCTGGGCATGGTGGTGCACATCTGTAGTTCCAGCTACTTGGAAAGCTGAGGCAGAAGGATCACCTGAGCCCAGCAGGTTGAGGCTGCGGTGGCTGTGATTGTGCCACTACACTCCAGCCTGGGCAACAGAGTGAGATTCCAACTAAAAATATATACAAGTAAATAAATAATGCTACAATAATCAAGAAAGAGGAGTATTGGTGTGTTATACAGTATACCTTTTTTATTGCTATCTTATACACAACTGATTTTCAACAAAGATGCCAAATATTCAATAAAGTATTTTCATAAAATGGTATAGGAATAGTCAAATGTTAATATGTAAAACAATGACCTTAACCCCTATATCACCTCATAAACAAAAACTAATTCATGACAGATTATAATCCTAAATACAAAAACTATAAAGCTTCTAAAATAAAATATTGAAGAATATATTTGTAAACTTGGGGTAGGTTAATTTCTCAGATAGAACACAAAAGCACTAACCATAAAAGGAAAAAAAGTAAATTAGACTACATCAAAATTTAAAACTGTTTTTCATCAAAATACCCCATTAAGAAAATAGGCAAGCCACAGAGTTGAAGAAACTATTCACAATACCCATATCTGACAAAAGATGTGCATTTAGAATCCATAAATGACTCCTAAAACTTACAAACAATCTAATTTAAAATGAGTAAAAGAATTAAGTGGGCACTTTATGAAGGAATACATATAATTGGTCAATCAGCATATGAAAAAGTGTTCAACAGTATTAGTTTTCAGAGAAATACGAATTAAAATTTCAGTGAGATACCACCATACACTGACAAAAATGGCAAAATTAATTAAGACCCATAACACCAAAAATTGGTGACAAGGTAGAACAACTGAACTCTATTATATTGCTAGTGGGAGATTAAACAACCACTTTGGAAAACTACTGGGCAATTATTACAATGTTAAGCACATGTATACCTATGACTCTGAAAATCTCAAGGGAAATGAAAACATATATCCATGGAATAACTTATATAAGACGATGCATAGCAGCTTTATTTATAATAGCCAAACACTAGAAATAACTTAAAAACCATCATTAGGGGAATGGATGAACGAATTCTGTTGTGTTCATCTAATGGAATTCTAACAATAAGAATAAATAGACTCTAAATAAATGCAACAATATGGATGAATCCCAATAACATTATGCTAAGTATAAAAAGGCAGACACAAAATAGTACATGCTACATAATTCCATTTATGTGAAAATTAGAAAAGATTAATCTATTTTATAGTGACAAAAATCACTATATATAATCAGCGATGAACTGGTGAGAGGGTGGAGGTGGGTTGATGAAATGGGACAAGTGAACTTTTTAGAGTGATGGCAATGTTCTATACTGTGGTAGTTACCCAAGTGTATGTATTTGTAAAAACTTACTGAATAGGAATACTTAATGTCTGCACATGGTAATGTATGTATGTTATACAATGTACAAAGATTACATTTTTGTAAAAGTATATTTACATAGACAGAAAATGATCAAAAGGAAATATTCAGTTCTTTTATTCAACACATTAATTTATCACCTACTATGCATCAATAAGCAAAAAAAAAAAAAAAAGAGAGAGCGAGAGAGGAAAATCTCTTTTATTCATGAGTTTCTGTTCATGGGTTTTTATTTTAAAATGTATATATTATCAAAATGTAAACATTATTGAAGACCTGATTGCAAAGTTTTGTGTCTGGCCTAAGGGGTTCTCCTGCCTACCGTGGAAGTTATATAGTATACTGGATAAATGCAGAGTTAGAGTCAGACAGCTCTGCCTAAAATTGGCTGGGAAGTTTTAGGCATTTAATTTAACTTCTCTGTGCCCTGGTTTTCTCATCAATAAAATGAGAATGAAAGTATCTATGATTGTATGAGAATTAAACGAAATAATACATGGTCAGTGCTTAGGGCCGTGCTTGGCACATGGTAGACACAATAAAAATGAGGACTATTATTACTATGTTGTAAAAAGAGTTATTATTAAAGTGTCTGAACGTTTAGAGTAACTTTTGTGACAAGTATTTTGGCTTGAGGCCATTTTTGGTTATTTCCTGGTTGACTTCTGGACAACTAAGATGTTACAATGTGTATTTTTTCTAGATCTCTGTGTTTGTCTCACTGATTAAGCAGTTTAATTCTCTACATTTTCTCTCATTTTGACTCTCAAGAGCATAGATTTGAGCATTTGTCATCACATAGGTGTGTGTGTGTGTGTGTGTGTGTGTGTGTGTGTGTGTGTGTGTAGTTTTTAAACTTGTAACATCTTAAGTAATTTCTTGGTTTTGTCAAATGGTTTTCTTCTACTTCAAAACTGGGACTACACCTTACATTTTCTTGATATTCAATATAGTGCCTAGGAAAGTTCTGGAAATACAGCTGATGGATGAATAGATGAGTAGATGAATGGATGGTTGGATGAAAGAAAGACAGATGAAAAGTAGATGTTTGGATCTATGCTAGCTACTAAATTACTGGATATCGGACCAAAGGTGGTTAAAAAAATAAATCAAATTGAAAGTTTTTATCTTTCAAAGTCAAAATTTCAGTAATTATCTCCTTCACTTAACTCTTGTCATCATTAGTGCTTAAGGCTCAACATTTTTATTGTGCTTCAAACCACAGATAACCCACATATAACTGTGATTCATTTCTGACTTCCCACTTAAGTCAATATGTCAAACACTGTCATATGGCTACTTCAGTAGGGTTGGAGCTGATGGCCATTTATAACCCTTTTCCATTGTTCACAAGGAAGCTGTTAGTCTTTGATGATTGGACATGGAGATGTCCTCACCACAATGCAGGGCAGATCTTTACTATATGAAGTGTAGCACTTTACATTTATCATGTCAGAAGCAGTTAGGTAATTTGTCACTTCTTTAGACTCTGTACAGCTAGGTTGTCAGGATTATGCTGGAAGACCACACTAGATTGCGTGAGTGAGTTGAGCATGGGAGTGGTAAGGCAGTGGATTATTTAGGATTTCACCCTTGGTATCTCTTTCTGTCTCCTTGGGGCTACATGTGAGACTTAAGTCATGTGAAAATTAAGTGGTGCTACCATTAAGCTGCTATTAACTTTGACACACTGATACAAGAATGTGACTCAACCCTTGCCTATTAGCTTTATTCTTTTGCTATCAGTATAAACTTCTCTCCTTGACTGCAGAAGACATATCAATAGATTGTTCTAATTTCCAAATCACATCTTGCACAAAAACACAGTACTTGATGCTTTTTCTATACTCATGGTATGTGCATCCGAGAGACTGGTTATTACCTGAACAAGGGCATGAATTTTAAGGCCAGATTCTTTGATGAGATTATAATATCTTTCCTTTCTACCACGCTGATCATCCAGAGAAAGAAGGCATTCCCTTTTTCCATCTTTTCTCTTAAATATTGGAGCCACCCATGTTTTCATGATGTTTTGAATCTCTTCCACATTGTCTTTAGTTTTCTGAATTCTTTGTTCAAGATCATGAATACTGCTGGTGATTTGAATGACATAATCCCAAATGCCTGCTCCCCAAAAGAAATATAATTAATTGAAATTGCCTACAGTTGCTAGCTAAAGGGCTAGTTGCTATGAAAGATAGAAATTTAATACCTGCAAATTTTATATGACTTTTATGTACAGGTTATTGTTTCGCTATCATTAGAAATTTTCCTTCCTAGTTGTATTAAAAAAGCAACTCTTACCATGATCCTGATTATGAAAGAAGAGAAACAAAGAGGTAATGCTTGTCTACCAAGTACACGAAAGTTGATACAGTTGCTAGGGAATACAACTTTATATCCAGATGTCAGTGAAACTTGATGACTTTATTTGGGTTAATCAGTCTCTTATTTTTAGTACTTTTACTGTATTAAATGCTGAAAATATCATTTCCCCTTATATATGAAATAAAATTCCAACATATTTAATATGGTACTCCAAGACTCATATGAGTCGACTGTGACCTTCTTTTCACACTTTAACTCTTCTGAGAACCCTAATTCAAATTAATTTCTCCCCTTGTAATTTATCACACTTTATTTTTAACTCTGTGGTGGTTTTTCATCATAGTCAGCCTTGTATGATTTAGGTTTATGTACACATGTCTGCAGTTCCCACTAAACGTGAGCTCTCTGAAATTAGAGATCACATCCATGCATCTCACATCTCAGATTGTCCCTAAAGTCTCTCACATAGTACCCTAGACATGTTAATTGGCCAGCAAAAGTTTATTAAATTGGATTGGGGGATACCAGAGCAGTAAATGCATAGTCTCCTCTTGTAAGATGTTTGCCGTATAGTTTAAAAAATTAAATAACAATGACAATATATCAAAAATGCTAATTCATGGAGTGCCCTGTATATGCTGGAGACTGGAAGATCGTATGCAACCTCTGAGTCTCCCAAATTGTATGGAGCAAAGTTTTCTAAATTTACCAATCATATCCAAAGAGAAGGAAGAAGAGGAATACCAACACTCCTTGCTGTCTCTGCTTGAATATGTGATAAAGGAGAAAATGGACTTGTGTTTCAAATCCAAATCAGATTCCCAGAAAATAACATAAGGCTCTATTCACTTTAGTAGATCCTTGAATTCCAGCATTTTTTTTTTCAGACTCCAGGTGATGCCCTGTTACCTTCTGTTTTCCAGTTCAGAGTCTCCTCTGCTTCTCTCAGGCAGAGATCAATATTTTTCAGCTCTTCCTCCACCAATGGAAATTCCACCTCTAGCAGAGTTTTCATAACCTTGTTGTACCAATTTGCCATCAACTCCAAGTTAGCCACAAGCTGCCGATAGAACTCCCTGGAGGAGAACATGGCTGCTGCTGTCTCAGGGATGTGCTTCATCTCTCCGGGTTCAAGGTAGCTCATTTCTTTCAGCACTGAAATCAGCTGGAGAACAGCAATACAAGAGGCCATTGTTCAGAGATGGTGAACAAGCAGCAGCATCAATCAAAAATGACAATTCCAAGGTGGCCCAAAGATTTTCTGGGTCTCTTCTCTTACCTTCTGCTCCTACCAATTCCTTAAATCTAATCTTGGAGAAGGAGAATCAAGTATTAGGCAGAAGGAAGATAACTCAGAAAGCGGCAATGTTTACCAAATCTGTACACCATAAACAAAGAGCAACAAGAGGAAATCTAAGAAAGGAGACACCCATGATAGCAGGGGAGGACTGCTTTCTATGCTTTGGGCAATGTGGCTGCTGAAATGATAGGTACATGCTGGCCGAATCAGTTCCTATAGCGGGGTGGCAGTTTGAAGGCGGAGGATCATCTGGCCTGAATCACCCACATTCATGAGAGGATGTAAATGTAGACTTACAGTATTCTCTCCAAATGAGGCCAAACACATTAGTCATAAAGAGACATTGACATGATTGATAGGCACCCATGATAAAACTTTGAGTGTAAAACATCATCATTTGAAATATCTCACAATTTCTGTAACCCTGTGCTGGCATTTCTTTGTGTCTTAATATGCTGGAAAGTCAAGAAATAGAAGTTATCCAGGCCTCTCTGAACTTCTGTGGGGCCCCAAGTTTTGTGGCAACTGAAGACGTGAGAAACCATGTAGATGTAATCCAATGAAATGACAGAGAGGCCTCCAACAGGGTATGTAGGCACACTCTTCTTCATCCTTTCTTGATGTTTCTATCTGAGACTGATGTGCGTAGGTACAGGTGACAAAACAGATACAAAGCCATGGGTTCTCCCCATCTCCCCCTCATATAAAGATTCACAGGCATGCTAGCTCTCCTTCTAGTGATCTGAGCTAATTTTTTATTGCTGATGGACCAATTCCACCCAAAGCTCAGACAAATGCTAACCATTTGGTGAGGAAATGAATTTAGATTCCTCATTTACTTTAAAATAAGCTCAAGGCGGATATTAAAAATTTAACTGTAAAAAGTGGAAACAAAATATTGAAAAAAAATATGTGTGGTTATTGATATGATAATGAAGGTAGAGATGGTCATTTCAAACATAAAACCAAAAACTAAAACATAAATCTTTTGTGCCTAAAATATCATACACACAATAAAATGGCCATCTGAAACTGGCAAAAATTGTTTAAGCAAATTTCTTAATAGCTGACAAATATTTTCTAAATAGTCTAACAAATTTACAGTAAGAAAGGGCACCTAGAAAGTGGGAAAGGACATGAACAAGTAATTCATAGAAGAAAAAATAGGAGTGACTAATAAATACATCATGAAATGTTGACTTCACTAGTAATCAAATAAATGCATTAAAACAACATTGACATAATTTAGATATATGTAATACATATATATAATATATATTAGTTCAGCAGACTAGAAACTATTTTTAAAAATAAATGATAGCTTGTTGGAAGAATAATGACTAAGTTCCATCTTTCTGAAGAACAAGTTTGATAATAAAAAGGTCTCAAATGTGAATACCTTTTATCCCAGAAATTCTACTTCTAGGCATTTAGCATAAAGAAATAATCAAGAATGCAAGCACCAATAACTAAAGATGTTTATTGAATCATTATTTATATCATATTTTTTTCCAACTTAAGATATCATTGGGCTTGGCACAGTGGCTCACACTTATAATCCCAGCACTTTGGGAGGTCGAGTGGAGAGGATCACTTGAGCCCAGGAGTTCAAGACCAGCCTTGACAGTGTTGTGAGACCTCATCTCACTTAAAAAAAAAATAGCTGACTATAATGGTAATGGTGCACACTTGCAGTCCCAGCTACTCTGGGGGGTGGGTAGGGGCGGGGGGGCAAGGCAGAAGGATTGCCTGAGCCCAGAAGGTTGAGGCTGTGGTGAGCCATGATTGTGGCACTGCACTCCAGCCTAGGAGACAGAGTCAGATTCTGACTCAAAATTAGAAAATAAAAAAAAAAGATATCAATTGTAAGATTCACTATTATATTCAATCAAAAAAGAAAGGAAAAACGTGGTTCATTAATCTGTAAACACATACCAATTTCAGAGATGTAAATATATTAAAATGCACATACTAAAATCAATGAAATATAGACTGATGAAATTGTAAAATAATCACAGTACCCAATAACAGGGCATTTAAAATAATTTACATAAATTAAACAATTTAACCTATACAATTTTTGTCCTGTTCCCAGAGAGGCAAATCTTTGATCATGTCTCTCTAGACAGTTAAATGTACTACTGTCCAGTCTTAACAACTCAGCTATGGCCAAATTGCTTGAAGTTGTATTCATGGGGGTGATTGTAACTCTTCTTAGACTTGTTAGGTTTGAAGTTGCTCCCATCAACTCACATTATAGTTTAAGTACTTAACCCCTCTCCTCCTTTCCTTTCTTTTCTTCCTTCTTTCTCTTTTGTCACCTACAAATACCTATAAAAAATTCACTATGTGCCTCATATTGGGGCAGATAGAGTCCTTGTCCTTGGAATATATAGAGAAGGCAGATCCAACTTCAACACTGGACCAAGTATTGTCTTATGCCAAAGATGTAATTACTATCTTACATCATGCAGACCATGGCCTATTTGGTAATCCAGACAGACATCTCTTTGGATACTTAATACTCAATATTATTCACAGCAAATGCTGATAAAGTTGTTCCAAGGAGCAAAGTGAGTTAAGCAGCAGAGTCATGTCTTACCAAAGTGAAGAAATGGATCATCTTCTAACTTCCTTTGTTGATTTTAATTCCTGGAGTGGCAGGGTGGTGGTGGTGGTGGGGTGAGACTGATGTTCTATTTAAACCAATCAGTCATCAGCTTGGT
Organism: Tarsius wallacei; assembly: GCA_963574415.1. Lineage (NCBI taxonomy): Eukaryota > Metazoa > Chordata > Mammalia > Primates > Tarsiidae > Tarsius > Tarsius wallacei. Next base: position 15,557 of record CAUYQG010033269.1, read on the forward strand.
TTTCAGCTTTGTCTACAGTACGTTCCTGGAGAACGCGCCATCAAAGCGGAAGAAGGTGACTATTTTTAGCTCAGTGTGACCAACACAATTTTCTTTTTACCTGAGTGATGTTCCTGAGTGATGTTTGGCTATTGTTTTCTCCAGCATTAAGCTTTCTGTGGCTGCTACATTGCAGAATGGTCTGTCACCCTTCTGATCATATAGAGCTCAGTGCCTCAATCTTAGCACTATTGACATTTTTGGATAAGTAACTCTGCTGTGGGGTGCTAGCCCGTGAGTTGCAGGAAGTTTCATAGCATTCCTGGTATCTGCCCACTAGATTCCATTGGCAGCCCTTCCAAGTCTGACAAACAAAAATGTTTCCAGGAAAACAAATCACCCCCAGTTGAAACCACTAATCTCGAGTCTTATCTCCAAAGTTACTCTTTTGAGATTAACCATATGCTATCTAACAAAGTTAGAAATTTGCATGTTGATATTCTGATTCCCAACTAGACTGTGGGTTCCTTGAGGGCAGGAGCCAAGTCTAACATACACCTGGTTGACCCTCCAGCATGTAGTCAACAGCCTTCACACATAGTAAGTATTCAATGTATGCCCAGTGGGCTATGTTTGGTACTAAGTGGTCAGTTATATATTTTGGTATTTCTTGTGGCACAAAATCAAAGCAAATATATCGAGCAGCCCTAGAGAAAAACATGAATGTGCACAACTTCCAAAAACAGTATACCCTAGGATTCATCCAAAAAAGAAACAGTGCAAATTATTTTGAGCAGCTTTTGTATATTCTTACAAAAAGCCTTTTTGCCTTTGAAATCAGCAGAGTTAAAAGGGACTCTTCAATAACCCAAAGGGGAGTTATTATCACAGACTGACCTGTGGGTTAAAGTTGACAATGATCTGCTGCGTGTCTGGGTCACGTATCAGAAGTGGTCGGGAAAGATTGTACTGTGACTTCTCTGATACTGTCTGACACCAGTCTTCATAAAGTCTTGTCTCATACCTGCAAGAGTCAGAGACAACAGTCACTCACAAGCACCCTCCCAGCTCCCCAGCACTTGGTCAGACTCTATAACATGAACTGAAGATGCTATTAGCCATTAACCCAGTCGGGCTGGGTCAACTTCTGCAGGTAACCACTAATTTCTAAAGGTGGCATAGCTTAAATCAGTGAGTGGAGAAAGATTTCATATGATCTTTTGAGGGGGAATAAAGGGAGTGCGATTAATCTCCAGAAACCTTGGAAGAAGTTACTGGGGAAGATTTGCTCTCCCACACGAATCTTGAAGTAGCTCATGAACATTTGTCATTCAGTCATTACACCTTCACTGAGCACCTGCCATGTGTTGGGCTTGGGAAATAAAATGATGAATAAGTACCTCGTGATAAAGGCAACTAATGGTGGGAATGGCAAATGGAGCATCACGGTACAGTGCAGGAAGAACAATCCCAAATAAATGTGCAGGGCATTGGGCATCTACTGGAAAAGATGGGGTGTAGGGGATGATAAGAAAAATGCCAGGGAAAGTTTCATACAAGAGGTGATGAAGTGATGCTTGACTGAGTCTCAGAGGGTGAGCAGAGGTTGGATAGTGAAGAGGGAATGAGCATTCCCGGCAGAAGCAACAACATGGCCAAAGGACAGAGTGAAAAACAGCGCAACAAGGTGCTGGGAACAAAGACAAGATAATGTGTCAGAGGCTGGAGGTAATGAGAGGGAGACAAAGACCACCTCAGGGAGGGTGTTTTGTGTCACATGATGGAGGCAATGGAACCACTAAGAGGCCTCCCAGCTGGTGGGGGTTACTGTGAATTATTGAATTCCATAACAGTGTGGGCACAAGGGGCACAGAGCTGGAGACAGGGAAGCCTGTTCAAGAAGCTGCTGCAGCAGTTCAGGTCAGAGAGTGTCCAGTCTTTTACGAACATGCTGGTGTAGAGACGAAGGGGAGTGGATGGACTTGAAGCTGTTTGGGAGGTGAAGGGGTGGGATGTAAGTTGCCTAACAGGTGATCTGTCTAAAACAATGCTAGTCATAATTATAATCACGTCCACCATCCTTCTTTCTTGAATCAGGAGAAAAAGCAAACAGCAGGGGAAGAAGGCAAGACCACAGCTGTTTCTAGACCCTGCACTCCAAAGACTTGGCTTTGAAGCAGTACTGACTATGAATCTATATAAAATTTTCATTCCTGTGCTTTCTTTCTCCACAAAAAGATACAGAATGTTTGGTTTGTTTTAAATTTTTGACTGGGTATGGTGGCTCATACCTACAATCCCAGCACTTTGGAGGCTGAGGCAGAAGGATTGCTTGAGCCCAAGAGTTGCAGACCAGCCTAAGCAACATAGTGAGACTTTTTCTCTACAAAAATTAAAAAAACCAACCAGGCATGATGGCACATGACTGTAGCTCCAGCTACTTGGGAGGCTGAGATGGAAGGATCGCCTGCACCCAGGAGGTCAAGGTTGCAGTGAGCCATGATTGTGTCATGCACTCTAGCCTTGGAGACAGAGTGAGATCTTGACTCAAATAAATAAATAAATAAATTTTAAAATTAAAAACATAAAGACAGAGTCTCTCTGTGTTGCCCAGGCTAGTCTTGAACTTTTGAGCTCAAGTGATCTTTCCACCTCAGCCTCCCAAAGTGTTGGAATTACAGGCGTGAACCACTGGGCCCAGCCCAGAACGTATCTTTAAAACTCTTCTTGGGAGGCCGAGGTGAGAGGATTTCCTGAGCCCACCAGTTCGAGACCAGTCTGGATAACTTGGTGAGACCTCATTTCTACAATTAAAAAAAAAAATTAGCTAGGTGTGGTGGCGCGAGCCTATAGTTCTAGCTACTTGGAAGGCTGAGGCAGAAGGATCGTTTAAGGCTGCAGTGGCTGTGGGTGTGCCACTGCACTGCAGCCCAGGTGACAGAGTAAGACTCTGACTTGGAAAAAAAAAAGAAAACCTCTTCTTTTTTGTGCAGCATGCACTATTGCTTTCTGCTTAGTGAGCAGCTGCTACGATTTTCCATGACGCTGATCTCGAAGCGCCATGAGTAGCGGCCACTTCTCCTGGCTCTCCAGAGTTCACACTCCCAGCAAAACTATCCTGGAGAAGTATTTGATTCTCTAATTGAGCTGCATTCCCCAGGGACCCTGTGTGTACAACCCAGAAATACTGTAGTCATAAATACCATGGTTATAACATAAAACACAAAGTGACATTTCAGAGCCACTGAGGAATCTACACAAACTGGGAACTGCAAAAAGCTTCGTGGAGGCTGTGCAATTTGCAGAACAATGCAATACCGGAAGTTACTTACTTTTCCAGCAGTGACAGCATATCCTCATATTTCTGTAACATTCGCTGTCCTTCGGCAGATTCCATACAACTACCCAAACAAAAGAAAAAAAAAGACATAGAATTAGAAGAAATCAAAGTAATGATCTGAGGATCAAATTGCCGCCTATAAAGAAGAGAGTGAATAGCTTCTGGGCTGATTTCCAAATACCCCTAAATGAGACCGAGTTCTCCCTCCCGAACATCTTCCTCTGGCCACTAGAGGGCACCTGCACTTCCTCAAATGCAGGCTGACCCACGGGCGACAGATGTCATAACCTTTTCTGCCCATAGCTCCACCAACCCCCTTACCTAGCTGAGCCAGTCATGCAAAAAGTAAATGAGATCCTTCAAACATATCCATAAAAGGGGAATTAAGAGAAAACGATCAATGTTTTATATAGTCATGTGCCGCATAATGACATTTCGGTTAACAATGGACTGCACATATGACGGTCCCATCAGATTATAATGGAGCTGAAAAATTCCTGTCCCTTAGTGATTCTGTAGGCATCCTAATGTCGCAGCACACTGCATTTCTTGCGTGTTTGTGGTGACGCTGGTGTAGATAAATCTACTATGTGGCTAGCTGTGTAAACGTATAGTACCTATAATTATGAACAGTGCATAATGCTTGATGATAATAAACGACGACACTAGCCTATGCTTTGTATGGTTACTTTAGAATGTACTCCTTCTATTTATTTATTTATTTTTAAAAACGGAACTGTGAAACAGCCACAGGCAAGTCCTTCAGAAAGTAGAAGGCATTGTTATCACAGGAGATGACAGCTCCATGCATATGTGTTATGGCCCTGAAGATCTTCTGGGGGGACGAGATGTGGAGGGAGAAGACAGAGACACCAGATGATCCTGACTCCATGGAGGCCTAGGCTAATGTGTGTGTTTGTGCCTTTGTTTTTAACAAAAAGTTTAAAAAAGTTACAAAGAATGTAAATAGAAAAAAGCTTATAGAATAAGGATACAAAGAAAATGTTTTTGTAAAGCTGTACAGTGTGTTTTAAGTTGTTATTAAGACTAAAAACATTTTTTTAAAAATTATGTTTATAAGGTAAAAAAGTTATGGTAGGCTAAGCTTAATTTATTATTGAATAAAGAAAAATATATTTAAATAAATTTGGGGTTGCTTAAGTATATGGTATTGGTAACATCTACAGTAGTGTACAGAAATGTCCCAGAACTAGGCTTTCAGACTCACTCACCACTCACTCACTCGCTCATTCATTCACTCAGAGCAGCTTTCAGTCCCATAAGCTCCATTCATGGTCAGTGTCACATACGGGTGAACCATTTTAAGTTTTTTATATGATATTTTTAGGGTGCCTTTTCTATACATACCATTGTGTTTCAGTTACCTGTAGTATTCAGTACGGTCACATGCTGTTCAGGTTTGCAGTAGACCATATAGCCTACGTGTGTAGTGGACTCTGCCATCTAGGTGTATGTGTAAGTACACTCTGTGATGCTCACACATCAGTGAAGTCTCAGAATGTATCCCTGTCATCAGGTGATGTATGACTGTATATCATTATATGCATAGGTAAATACAAAGAGTGTCAAAAAGCCCCACTCATTTTAAGAAAGGAAAAAAACTGTATTAAAATTGTAATAATATATACCAATAACAAAAGATGAATACAAGTCACACTGAATACAAGTCATGCCTGACTTCTACAATTACAAGAGGTGCTCAAAGTGGTTACCATCAGTATCTAGACACTTCTGATTACAGTAAACTACTGCAGGACTTATTGCTGTGTGAGGCCTCCCAGATCTTTCCTTGTGCACATCCACACAGTACCATGCGTCTCAAACTTATCACGGATGCGTGCAATTGTCCGGTGTGTTAGAGGTTCTGTTGCATACTCACTCCTCCATTGTCATTGTACTTCCACAACATTGGTTCTAGAATTTCAAATACCACTTCAAAATGGCCTTGTGCTCCTCATACAACAACCGTGCTTCCGCCATTTTCTTTGACTGTCCTGCCTGTCACATGGTGACACTAGCATTCATTTAATGCCATCTTTTCAGCAAATGTCATACTATACATTGTTACTGTAATTCAATTCAACTTTGAAAGTAATGCATCTCTTAAAAAGTTAGCATCTCTTAAAATGTATATACATTTTTTTGGCACCCCCAGTACGTGTGTGTGTGTGTGTGTGTGTGTGTATGTGTGTGTATAACTCTGCACTCCATCTAGGACATGTAATCAGAAACGCTGCCACTCTGTCACATGTTTACATGAGGGTCCCCCCCTGCTCCCTTCTCCCCCTCACCAATGTATGCATAAGCAATGCATATACACATACCATACACACACACATGCACTCACACATGCAGGAATGTTGAGGGCTCCAGAAGAGAGTAAGCAGAGTCTGGCCCAAGGCACCAGTAACCACAACTGTTTTCCTTGGTTTTGACACTTGCTGCAACACTAAATGAAAGTCCAGCTTCTGGGAAAATCGGTGAAGTATCTAATTTTCCAAAACCTTCACACTAACTGCGTGAAGGTTTGTTTTGTTTGTCCTGCTAGCAAAATGAGGCAGCTTATTGCAAAGATTCTTTAAAACCCATTTGCTCTCTAAACCAACACAGACTTTCTTCGCCAGATCCCTTGAGCTTTCCACATAAGCCCTCACGCCTGCAGAGAAAGCACTGGATTTGCTGGCATTTTTTTCCCTCTTTTGTGGTGAAAGAGCAGACACATTTGCGAGGCAGCAAGAAGTGGAAAGTGCTTCAGGCCAAGTGGCACTCTCCCCTCACAAGTTGTAGGTTTCCACAAGCCCCACAACTACAGATCTCAGTCTTGTATCTGGAAGAGAATGAGGCCAGAGCGGAGTGTGGCTTCTCATGTGGGGCATGTCACCTTGTGGGCTTGGGAGGTCGCAGGAATAAGTACAGAGAAACTCTCTGTAGCTTCCATCTCACTTCATAACCAGGAGTCTAGAACATTTTTAATAGCCAATAAAAACATATTATAGCATAGAATACGCATTTGATTTCATTTTTAAAACAAATGGGAATTTTTCTGGGAATTGTAGAGGCTGCTGTGTTGTGCTGTCCAGATGTCCTCTTGGGACCAGGCACTGGTACCACCCCCTACCCTCTTCCCACTCCAGCCAGGGGTGTTGGCTGCTGATGAGGCTCAGCTGCCACCCTTTTTGGGAACAGCCTCAGCCAAAGAGAACTACCTTGCCCAAGGCCAAGCTCTTCCCCAGGAAAGCCCGCATCCAATGAGCTGATGTGGAAATACAAAGGCTGGGGAGTTCTCAAGGGCCAGAGCTCCCTGGAGTGTCTGCTGAGACCTCCATTGCAACTATGCTGCCACTCAACTTCTCTCTCTGCCCAGTCCCTTTCCCCTCACTCCTTCACGGGTGTTGTTCCTGAGAACATCTCCACAAATTCCTGCACATGCATCTTAAAGTTTGCTTTCAGGGGGCCAGACCTATGACAGCTACTGCAGTTCATATTTCTAGAAGCAGCCCTGACATCCTTCCCCACCCCACTCATATATCTTCTCTTTTCTGCCTCAGGGAGCATGGGTGAGATGCATGAGGACACAGCCCTACTCCCAGCCAAATTTCCCATGGCTGGTGGTCCCCAGGAAGAGCTCTGGGCTAGAAGCCCCGAGACCTAGACTTCTTCCAGTTCTTCCTTGGCTATGTTTAGGACCTTAAGCAAGTCACCTCACTTCTTTCTGCCTCCATTTGGTTTCTTCATCGGCAAAATAAAAAGTTTGCCCAGACAGGAGCAGATGCACAAATGGACCCCCTTCCGTGTAGACCTGACTCACAGGCATGCTTTGCTAGAACTGTCCTGGGTTTGAGAAAAAAAACAGAGTCCTTGATCATTTTAAAGCCCAATTTTAAAATCTAGATGTCCAGCTTCTCTCCAACAGTCAGGAGATTGCTCACACTGGCTCTGTTTCTGGAGTGGAGTGGTGGTGGCCCCCACAGACCCCATCCCACTGTCTTGTATCACCTGCCTCACTAGTCATGCATTTGTTGGCTTCTGACTCTGTTAAGTCTCTCCATTTGGGCCAGAGGATCTCTAGGGTCCTTCCTAGCTTCAAAAGTCCTGTGATTCCAATGGCCAGACTCCAATTCTTGTTTTCCAAAGCTGCGTGCTTTCGACAAGATCAAGTCTTTTAGAAAGAGGAGTCTGAGAAAGACTGCCCTTCCTTAGGCCGCATCCTAAACATAACATCGTAAACAGCTTTTGTCACTCACTCTTAGCAGTTGAGATGCCTCCACCTTGGCTTCCAGATTCAGCCATGAAGCAAGTCAATGGTCACCATCAGAATCAAAGGAGAGCTTGCTGAAGGAGCAGAATCACACTTGGGCCCAAATTCAGATTCAGCAGGTGACAGAGGAGGCCCCAGAACTACATCTTTAACGGGTGTCCCAGGGCTGCCCTAATACACAAGGTCCTCAAACCGAGCTCCGGGAAACACACTTTGGGGTTTCATTATTTTCCAACGACCTCAGCAGCAGAGACATTAATTCAGAGGGAGAAGAGTGGAAGAACTCCACAGAGCTTGAAATCCCTGACTCATTTTCCTCCAGAAATGAATCTCACTGAGCAAAAGGAGTCAGCCTGTGGCTTGTTACGCCTCACTTAACACCAAGGGACCTGCTCATCAGTCCAAATGCATCAATATTGTGACTGTTTGGCCGATTGGTATCTGATCCCTTGCTGGAAATGGAAAGAAATAAAGAGATTTTTTTGCCTTAGGTAAGTGACTGTATTTTTACAACCCTCAAAACCCAGAGCAGGAATAGCAGTGTGAAGCAAGCCCGGCTTTCAGAAGTAAGATACTCACGGGTGTGGGATGCGGCTAAAGTTGGCAAAGGGACCCTGGATGCGCTGCCTCAGCTCCTGTACCCAGCGGAGGCCCCCAGCCATGGCGGGCATGTTCTTGTGCACCGGGGAGAACCCTGGGGACATGACACAGCCAGACTGAAGCGAGGTATCATCACCAGCCCTCTCCACCCTGTGAACACCTCCCACCAGCTACTCCACTTTTGCCTCATCTCCCTCCAGACTAAAGTCACCCCAGGCTCACACCAAGGAGTTTCTGAGAGGTTCTGTTAAAAGGAAGGAAGAGTAACCTTGAAGAGAACATTTACGATGTCAGAAGACCTGGGTCCCCCTGCCTGAGACATGTTGATTTATTGGTCTGGATGAAGACTGGTCACCAGTATTTTTTAAAAGCACTCAAGATGATTATAATTGTATAATCAGGGCTGAAAAATACTTCCTTAAACAGAAAACTTGTTCTCTCTGGGCCTCAGTCTTCTCATCTATAAAATGGGAATAATATCTCCCCCACTTAATTAACTTCCAGGGTATCTGTGAGAATTGCATAATGTTATAAATGAGACAGGCCATGTGGATTATGAAGCACTTGAACAGAGTTAGCACAATCCAAATATTCTCATTTTAGTCCAGACATTGGGTTTGTTTGCTTATAATTAGTTGCCAAGATTTAACAAATGTGAGATTTCATATATATGTGAATATATATATATATATGAACTTATATATAAGTTTCCAGTTTCTCTGGCCAAATTAGAAGATTGGAAAGAATAAGCTGGCATTTCTAACTGGCACCTGGAGCTGAAGAGTAGTCACTTCCTTTATTTTATCATGTGCTCCATCATTCCTGATGCTGCATGCTCAGCCCAGGTCCATTATTTTCATTGTCTGCTTGTTATCTGTGATAGGCAAAATTCTAAGATGACACCCAATGGCCCTCACACCCTTGCATAATCTTCACTTTTAGATATGATTAGATGTCACTTCTGTGATCATATTACATCATATGGCAGAAGGCAGAGGCCCCTCAGTGAACCTGACCTAATCAGGTGAGTCCTTTAAAAGTAAAATATTGGCCGGGCATGGTGACTCATGCCTGTAATCCTCACACTTTGGGTGGCCTAGGTGAGAAGACTGCCTGAGCCCAGGGGTACAAAACCAGCCCGAGCAACTTGGTGAGACCTCATCTCTACAATAAAATCAAAAATTTGCCAGGCATGGAAGTATGCACCTGTAGTTCTGGCTACTTGGAAGGCTGAGGCGGAAGAATTGCCTGAGCCCAGCAGATCGATACTGGGGTGGCCATGAGCATGCCACTGCACTCCAGCCTGAGTGACAGAGTGAAACTCCAACTCAAAATAATAATAATAATAATAATAATAATAATGTAGAATGTTTTCTCTGACTGGTGATAGAAGTCAGAGATTTGAAGCATGAGAGAACTTAAACCATTGCTGGCTTGAAGATGGAGGTGGCTACATGGCAAGGAATTCAGGTGGCTTCTAGTTGCTGAGAGTGGCCCCTGGCTGACAGTCAATGGGAAATGGAGGTATCACTCCTACAATCACAAGGAACTGGATTCTCCCAACAGGAAGGAGCCTGGAAGTGAATTTTTCACCCAGAACCTCCAAATGTAAACCCAGGCTGGCCAACGCCTCAATCTCAGCTTGGGATACTCTAAATAGAGAACTTGATGCTGGGCTTCTGACCTATAGAACTGTGAGCTGAAAGATGGAAGTTATTTTAAGGTACTACGATTATGGTCACATTATGCAGCAATAGGAAAGAAATACAGCCTCTGAAGGCATTTGAGTTTCCAAACTCTGTGATAATTAGTTGACCCCAGACTCCATGGCTGACCCGGTGAACCTCTGCACACTTTGTTTGGCTACAGGCAGTTCCAACCAATCACCTTCCACATCCTCTCGTTCCTGCTTAGCCTCCACTAAGGATTTATTGTTAAATCCTTCAACTTTCAGGGCTTAGCTCAAGACCACCTTCCCCATCAACCTACCCTTGAATCTCCCAGCCACAACTCATCTTGTTTTGTTACCATTCCTTATAACGCAAGTCAAACAAGACTCACATTCTATGAGCAACCTATTAATTATTTCATCCCTTACCCCGACTTGCCACAGCACACAGTGCCCACAAGCATGCCTTGCATACAGCAAGGACTCAAGAAATGTTCATAAAACTGAAATGAATGTATGTTTTGATTTCCAACCAGGAAGACAGGGCATCTCAGCATTGTAGTAAAAATGGAGACATCATGCCTTAGCATGGTACTGCCCTTTGGCAGACTCCTGCTGGTTCCTCCCACCAGAAACATGGTTGCTACGGCATTGGAAGGGATATGAAACTTTTCTCAGGCATAGAAACATCTACTGTAGAATTGAGGTATGTTCAAGATTAGTCAGTCTGGCAACATTGATCAAGGGTCAACTGATACATTATGCCAAGGTCTCAGTTGACCAGGGGCAGTCAAAACTGCACTGCTCTAGGTCAGCCTGCCAGTCTCAGCCCCAGATACAGTGAAATGCGCAGTTCAGTGAGCTTTACAATCACCTAAGATGGTCTGGAATTTCAAGCAAGAAGGTTGTGCTTGGAGAATGTCATAGATTATATATAAACATCTAGCAAATACAAGAAGAATGGATTGCTTCTTCCCAGTAACAGAACTTCCCCACCAAAATCCCCTGCAACAAGCATACCAAGTTCTGCCTCTTCGTGGACATGCTGACTGTAGATCATCCTCACTGCTTCCAGGTCTTTACTGAATATGTGGATGAGAACCTGGTACTTATCAGATACATCCTTTGCTACTAGTGGCCTTTCGAGGAGGTTTCCTGCTATGTCTAGCAACTGTAGAGAGGGCAGAGAAAAAAGTCACAGATTAAACCTTTCCATGGTTGTATAAGCCCTGTGTCCTCGTTTTTCCTCCATATGTCTACCAGTGTAAGGGGGTGAGCAATAGTTATTGTGGAACAGGATCAGTAATTATTAATATGTGGATATTCATAGCCATTCCCCTCTCCTTTGCTTCTAAAGGAGAAGAATTCCTGTCTGCTGGGTTACCTACCAGGCTCTCTTTTGTTGTAGAAACTGAAAAAGAGTAAAAACAAAAGGAAAACTAAAAATGCCAGAAAGGTCAAGTTGAGCTACATTATAATAAAGACTTAAAAGAGAAGGACGGTGGTGATGGAAAACAAAAAGAAGCAGCCAAGAGGGCTGGGCATTGGGGAGAATTAGGAGGGCTAAAATTTGAGAGTGGGAACAAGAAAAAGATTTCAGAGAGCGGTTGCCCTGGGAGTGGCAGCGATGCTGAGGATATTCGTACACACAAAAACTGTCCTAATCCCTCAGTGTTTCCTGAAGCAGCAGAATCAAGATGTGAAATGCAGCTATTTGCTCTTTTGGTTCCTGGATTGTGTTTCTTTGACTGTGACTAGGCCATGTAGAACTATAGTTATTTTAGGATACACCAGTACACTGCTTCTAAACTTGCCTTCCATTATAACCTCTCATCTCCTTCTCTGTCTTCAAGCCAGGGATTGGCAGAGAACAGCAGTGGCAGTCAAATCTGGCCAAGTCTGGCTCATGGCCTTGATGCATGGTTTTTACATTTCAAAAAAGAGATTTTAAAAATAAAGAAGAATATGTGACAGAGAGCATATATGCACCCAATCTAAAATACATATTCTCTGGCCTTTTGTGGGAAAAAAAATTGCCAACACTTGCTTTAAGTCAATGAGTATGAGAGATACAATGTAAGCTTACATCCGCATATCCCAAAACTGGAAGCGGAGTAGACTCCATTGGTCTAACATCTTATGCTTCTTCTACCACCCCATTTTACTTTGGACCGTTTTGTTTACTGACTTTCAAAGCCTGGAGAGAGTGCAAGCTCCAGAAACTGGTTGGCATGGACTCAGAATTCCAGATGGCTCCTATAAGTCCTGGGTCTCCAGGCCATGTCATGGGGAATGGCCAAATGCAGAGAAGAGCCACCAGGCGGTCCTCGGTCAGATATTTTCCAGGTCTTACAGTTTGACTTGGTTTCCTTAATGATTCCAAGGCACTCTAAAAACTCTCAAAAGGTGCCAAAAGCCTTCCATTGAAGGCTCTAGAACCACCCCTTCCTCCACAAAACTATCACCTGGATCTCTGGAGAAAGTAGAAAGTAGTTTCCCCTTGATGGAGGCATAAGGGAGCAGGACTCCACTGAGTTCTGGGGCTCAATTTCCACAGACGTGTGCACTGAGGGACCACTGGGGCCAGCTCTACCCTCCCCCCACCCTGTCTGTTCATGTCCACTGAGGGGACACCTAGTGGTTGGATGATCTTATAGCAGCAATAATGGATTGAGTCAGGGCATTTCTCTGGTCCCTACACCCCAAACCTGAAAAAAACCAGTTTCTTTGCATAAACTTATAGCCATTGAAACTTTCTTCCTTCTGAAGGAAGAAGGAAGCTTTCAGTTTCTTGTTGGTGAGATGTCCAAAAAGAGAGAAACAAAGCAAACAGAAGGGATTGGATGGTTTGGTTTTTCTGCCAGTTCTCATGGTCTGGGTTGGAAGATAAAGAATCTGCTTTTGAGAAGAGTCAGGGTCAGAAGATAAAGAATCTGCTTTTATGAGAGCCCTTTTGAGAGTTTGTGTACAAGCAGTGCTGCTTATGGGGCCAGGCACAAAGATGGAAAGGTTTTCTTCTACTTCTGCCCAGATCACTACTCCATCATAACATTTTAAGGATTGAAATTTTTGGAACCCAGAGAGATATGACCTTGTCACAAACATAGATGTTTTCATGGTGGGGACCAACAGAAGAGCAATATCAAGACTCCTTCTAGCACCTTTCTGGATAGATATTTTCAAGGGGAGCTATAGACATGAGTAGAGATACACAATGATTTCAAAGACAGAGTGACTTGGAAATACATGTGAGGCATCCCTCAAAGACTCCTAGAAATCCCTGGTGCAGAGGGATTTATAGGACAGGTAGAGGTAGGCATCCTCAATGCATGGATGGAATTCCAGCTTCACAAGTTATTTGGGTGGTAGAGTCCCAATTAGCTGTGATGATAATGGCATACAGAATCATTTTGTAGACATATGTAAGCCCTTTGCTTGGAATTATTTCAAATACTTTGACAGGGGAATCATAAAATCTTCCTATATGAGTGATGGAACAGCAGTATATTTGAAGTTTACTTATATATACTTGTTTAATGAAGCCCGGCACATTTGGGCTAACCAATATTCTAGAATAGCATGGACCCACCCATCGAGGCTTTAATCCACTTCTGCCATTGTCCCATCAGTCATAGAGTCTCCGTCTGGACATTTTTAGTGACTGGAAACTTAACTACTTGCCAAGGAAGTCCATTCCATCTTAAACACCTTAGTCTGGATGCAGTAACTCATGCCTATAATACCAGCATTTTGGGAGGCCGAGGCAAGAGGATTGCCTGAACTCAGGGGCTCAAGGCCAGTCTGGGCAACTTGGTGAGACCTCATCTCTACAATAAATCAAAAAATAAGATGGGCATGGTAGCACATGCCTATAGTGCCAGCTACTTGGAAGGCTGAGGTGGAAGGATCGCTTGAGCTCACTAGGTTGAGGCTGTGGTGGCCATGAGCCTGCCACTGTACTCCATTTTGGGAGATGAAGTGAGACTCCAACTAAAAAAAAAAAAAGAAAAAAGAAAAACAACAACAACAACAACAAACCCAGCTTTAACAGGAGTCACTTTCCTCTGTGACCAAAATTTGCCTCCTTGTAACTTCCACCACTTAGCCCTGGTTTTGATCTTTAAGTTTCACAGAATAAGCCTCTTGATTATTTATAGAAGACTTATCATGTTCCACTAAGTCTTCTTGTCTGACTCTGCAGCCATTTATCTACTCGTTGTAACCTTCTTTTCTATACTCTTTGCACTACCTGTACTATACTATCTGAGCAAGACAGGGTATGAGCACAAGTCTTCTTGTTCTAGTTATGAACCATAACATCCTGTTTCTGGTAGGTGGTTTTCTCCAGCTTGAATCAACCTAGCAACTGTGGTTAAACAGCCGCGATATTACAGAGCCATGGCTTCAGGATGGTGACCACAGGAAGACCTTCTCACTTTTAATGATTACCCTGCTGATAAGGGTATGATGCCCAGAGAGAGCACTGCAGAAGAAGCTCCTTTTAAAAGTATTTTTACATGGTCATGTTTCCAGAAAAGCATAAATAATCAGCCTGGGAATTCCAATTCTGCACAATCCCGTGCCCTAGGATGCTCATATCCCTCTCTACCAGATTAATAAGAAGAATTAATATTTCCAGGAACAAAACAGTTGGAAGGTTATCCCTACCATCCATCTGTGAGGACTAGGGGAGTATCCAGGATCGGAGCTTCTACCCATGTGTACAAACCTTAAAGGCATGTTCCAAACCAGGTATATCATCAAAAGCTTGAATAAAGATAGTCCCCAATCTTCGGTCAAGATCTTCTACTCTCTGGTTAAATTCAGAGACATCATTTTCAAAGTCCTGAAGAGACACCACAAATACATAAGGAAAACATGATTTTCTGAAGCCCATCCTTCAATGTTCCTCATGGCTAGCCTATGCATTTGAATCGGTTACACCAAAGATTTATTTTAATTTTCTGGAATTCACCATGGCATGACTTAGTTTTTAGCCATGTAGAGAGCTGCCCTACTATTGCACCATTTTCACCTGGAGGCTCTGGACAAAGTGGTGATATGAATCAAATGTAAGGTGTGTACTCTCACCCCTCTTTCTGAGCCCTCTCTTCCACTTCCTGAAACCCCTTCTCCCTCACCCATAGAGCCAGCTCATCTTACCCTGAAAACCATCTCAGCAGCAACAGCCCCAGCAATGAGACCCTTTCAGCATTACCACCTATTTTCTTTCCTTCCCCAAGTTAAAATCTTGTTTTCTCAGCATAAGCGAACTAATCTAGCTATTAGGAGGAAAGTAAGCTAATTAAACTAATACAAACTATTTCTTATAAATACACTTTAATTGGTTAAGACAGCAACTAGCCATTGTTCCCTAGGTTGCCAAATTTAGCAAATAAAAATACAGGAGGCTGGGTGCGGTGGCTCACGCTTATAATCCCAGCACTTTGGGAGGCCAAGGTGAAAGAATTGCCTGTGCCCACGGATTCAAGACCAGCCTGGGCAACTTGGCAAGACTTCACCTCTACAATAAATAATAATTTTAAAAAATTAGCCAAACATGGTGACACTTGCCTATAGTTCTTGGAAGGCTGAAGTAGAAGGGTCGCCGGAGCCCAGCAGGTTGAGGCTGTGGTGGCCACGAGCATGACACTGCTCTCCAGCATAGGTGACAGAGTGAGATTCCAACTCAAAAATAAAAATAAAAATAAAAATACAGGGCGTCCAGTTAAATCTAAATTTCAGCTAAACAATTAATATTTTTCAGTATGTTCCAATTATTGCAGTTTATCTGGCAACCTTAGGTATAATTCCTTTCTTAGAATATAGCAATTTTCAGAGAAACCTTGTTAATTTAAATCTCTAATTTTTAGAAAACAGTATCTCCCGGGTTCTGGCCAACTAAGATTCCCCTGGACATCGGAAGGTGCTCAGAGCAGATCCTTGCCCTAATTTATTTCTCCTTTTCACTTATATACTCTTATAATTTTTTCTCCAGAAATTCTGCCTTGCCTTCTCAGGGAGTGCCATTCCCTGTTTTCTTACAGAACCCCCATTTTTTTTCTTTTTTCCTATGGGCTTGGACTCACAGGTCATGGCTTTCCTGGGACTTCAGGTGAAAGGTAAGCTCTTTGTCTCTAACCTGGAAAATGCATCTCTGGCTTTCCTCATCCTAAGTACTCTGTTGGAACTCCAGATCAGAAAACCAAGACTATGGCTTCACTTACCCCTCCTGAAACCACTATTAAGATTCTGTCCAGGTATTCCTGGCCTTCACTTCGTAGTCTCTGCTTGATGCTTAAAATTCCCCCTGTCCCCAGTTTAATTAAGGCATAATCAACAAATAAAAACTGTATATATTTAAGGTGTACAACTTGATGTTTTCATATATGTATATATTGTGAAATAATCACCAAAATCAGGCTAATTAACATATCTATCACTTCACATAGTTACTGTTTTCTTTGTGTGTGTGTGATGAGAACACTTGAGATGTACAACCACATTTCAAGTACACCATATAGTACCGTTAACTGTCTTCACCATGTTGTCTGTTAGACTACCAGAAGTTATTCATCATGTATAACTGAAACTTTGTACCTTTTGACCCACACCTTCCATGTCTCTCTCTGAGCAACCTGACAACTACAATTCTACTCTGCTTCTATGAATTTGATTATTTTAGATGCCTCATATAAGTGAGCTTATGAAGCATTTTTCTTTCTGGGTCTGGCTTATTTCACTTGGCTTTAAGCTTTTGAAGCCATAGGGTGGCAACAGCCTCCATTGTCATCTCATGCCCATCTCAACATCTCTGATACCTTGGGTATTATGAGTATGGAGCAGTTAGCAGTTGGAAGAAGCCTTCCTAATTAGTATCTCTCTCTTGATGTAAGAAAATAATTTATCCTGACACTAAGGATAATCTATAAAACCACTGGGACCACTGAGCCAAAGGAAATGCACAGGGAAAATGCAAGGAAATACCTAGACCTGATCGGGCATGGTGGCTCACACCTGTAATCCCAGCACTTTGGGATGCCAAGGCAAGATAATTGCTTGGGCCCAGGAGTTTGCGGCCAACCTAGACAACTCAGTGAGACATCATCTCTACAAAAAAAATTTTAAAAATTAGTCAGACATGGTGGTATGCACTGGTAGTCCTAGCTACTCAAGAGGCTGAGGCAGAGGGATTATCTGAGCCCAGGAGGTTGAGGCTGTGATGAGCTGTGATCATGCCACTGCACTCCAGCCTGACCTTCCAGAGGCACCTGTGAAAGAGAAAAACTTGCAGCTTGGCCCTTCCAAGCCCTACCATGCTTTGGAGGTCCAAACAGTCATAGGAAGACTCTGAGAAGACCCTGTATATCTCTTGAAATTCCTCGTACATTTGCTGGACATGCTGACTCAGTGCATTCCCTCTGATGCCACTAAACTCAAGCTTTCCCAGTTTATGGAAATCCAAGACTGTCTTCAGAAGATCCTGTGGGGACAAAACACAAAGAGTTAAAATCATCATCATCATCATAACAACAGTGGATGAGACAAGCTGGAAACCATATGTGGGTGGTGGTTGCTTAGGAAAATGTGGAGCCTGATTAGTTTTTTAACCTTATTATTAGATTGGGTTGGTAAAAATAACTCTTGGTTAAACCCGATAACAAAGCAAAGAGAAGGTACAGATAAATAAAAATAAATAAATAAATAAAATTTCATGCAAACTGAAATACATAAATAAGTGAAGTTTATGCTCTGTCTCTATCTTTGTGATCTTTAACAAACAATAAAATGTAATAATAATAAACCTATTTATCATGATTGGTGTATTTACTGCTGATTTTTAGAAAATAATCCATTTCATATGGATTATATTATCTGGTTCAAGAATTACAGCAATCTTAGGGGATGTTGACAGGAAAGCAGATCCTCCAAATAGCCCCAAGGACAAGCCCAGAGGGTGATACCAGCCTTCTTAGCAACCTCTCCTGCCAAGGAACGAAAACTCCCACAGAGAGCCTTTGCCAGCATGTTATGATGTTGCCAGCTGGGTGGCAGTGGGCAGTTACTTACCAGCTCTTCATTGGGCTTCTTCCTCTGTAACAGGATAATAATAACACCTTGTGTCATGGTGGTGTGAACTAAATAAGTAAATTCAGGCCTAGGATTTAGGCCACTGCTGGGTAAGCAGTAAAAATGCAGTAGGAATGTATTACTGTCACTGCTTTGATGTGGCAGTGTCTCACCTGTGCTCAGGATTAAATGACACGTGAACAGCACAAGCCAGAAGTCTTGGGAGGAGCCCTTCCTGGGTCTGAGGAAGCTGCTTTGCCTCTGGTAGGACAGGAACTTCTTAAGCACATCTAACAGGATGGACTGGATTTATCTCTCATGAAAACCTGCCTAAAATCACAAAACCTCCAAACAAAAATGTGCTTCCTGTCGTAACTTCTAATACACATACACGTCCCTGCGACAGGTAAGGAGAAGGTAGTTACCTTTGTATCATTTTGGCTGACATTTGGTGTGGACTTCCGGGAGGAGTTACTCTCCTCTGGCGGCTTAAAGGGTGCACTATAACACGGATGCTGTAAAATCCAGCAGCAGGTCCTGGTACCACTGCAGGAAATCCCCACTGCCCATGGCCACTGTCACAGTTGACCCATCAGCCTAGCACGGGCTGCTCAGCTGCTTTCTCTCACTGGGGTGCCAAATCCAGCAGCAGTGACAGAGGAAGAGAGGGAAAGAGGTCAACTTTCCCTGCTTTGCCAGGAGGGCACTATTGCAGCCTTGGGCAGCCATCTAACAACTGCTTAGCTATGTGTGGGTATGGCTGGCAGCAAGTAGCAAAAGGGGAGAGGGGAGAAAAGGAAAGATTCCAGCCCAGGGAGGGAAGACATACACCAAAATCAGCGAGCAGCTCCTGCCACCATTGGCGGGAAATGAGGCAGTCTTTATTTAAAAATATGTTCAGCTTTATATACTGGGAAGAAAACGGAAATGAATTTTATTTAAATGAAGTTGACTTCAAGAGTAATTCAGATCTCTCATAAGATGCTTACTTGTCATCAGTTTTATAGGGAGAGACATACTTGTGCTGTGAAATGTATTCTTGGCACCCATTCTTCATCATTCCGTGGATGTCAATTTCAATTTTTAGGAAATACTACCTAAGCATTTTAAAGGACAGATGAATTTTGATATGTTTGGTTACATCAGAAAACTAGATGATGATTTCGTTACATGATTTTATTTCTCAAGAATCCTTGAAGCATGGCTTGAGGTGCTGGGGTCACTGGAGTTGCTTCATCTTCAATCTATCCAAGGTATTGGAGAAATATTTATTTATTGTAATTTTAGGGAAAGTTTTGTCACTGAGAAAAATGGATATTGACATTGTTTTCTCTAACTTAACATATGCATAGTCAATAATGCATTTATTTGGGGCTCAATTCAGGGTTTTAGGCCTTTCCTTACCCTTCTATCAAAAGGGCTGCCTCTATCCATTTCTCCCCCAAACTCTATTTCCTTGCTTTGCATTTACATAGCTTTTACCACACTCTGGCATTGTAATATATAATTTAGCATTATATGATATTAAATTATTTGCTTATTTTCTGTACAGTAGGTTGTAAATGTCTCAGAGGTAATCAGGTATTTCCAGTGTCTGGAAGAGTCCCTGATCCCAAGCAAACATTTGTTGACTGAATAATGCCCACTGTTATTTGAATTAGCTATAACACATCCAAAAAAAGGAAACAGGGTGACAGAGGACCCAGGAACCATGACCTTTGAAGCACAGTTGATGAAAAAAATGAAAAGTAGATCAGACAAGAGAATTATAAAGCAAGACATTCCAGTGTTTAAAGTGCAAGGTGGAACCTTCCATGGCCCTTCTCTGAGGGCAGAAATAAGGCAAAGAAGTGAATGTGGCAAAGAAGCAGATGTGGCCTCACCATAGAGGTTAAACTCATGAAATTGTTTATAGATGATCATTTTGACCAAAAAAAAGAGGCAATTTCCTGTGGTTTCACTTAATAAAACAAGACTATCTATTGCCTGCATCTATTGCAGGCAACCACAGAATGGACTGCAGAGAGAGGGAGTGAGGTCTCCATCACTGAATGGGTTTTAATGTAAGTCTGATGTCAGAAGCATTGTAGAAAAATTTCTGAAGTAGATAGGAAGTGGTCTTACAACCGTAGCCACAGATTTATTGTACTGGCCATAGCTATATATTTGATCCTTAAGTTATTTAAACGTAAGCTCTTTTAATTATTTGTTTAAAAGTACTCACAAAACTGATAAAAGGCAGTTTAAAACAATAAGAGGTTTAAATATTTTTTAAAAATCTATTTTATTCATCTCAGTAGTAAACACACGGAATTCATTATGCTATATATAGGATGAAAATAATTAACTTCGGGGATAGGACATATGACATTGTGCAAACAGCTTAGCATGTAGGGCCAAAAAAACCTGAGTTCACAGAAACCTGATTCTGTCATTTATTAGCTACTTGGCTTAAAACAAGACACCAAACTTTTCTGTTTTTTATAGATCTCACTTTGTCACCTAGACTGGAGTGCAGTGACACCATCCTAACTCACTGCAACCTCGAACTCCTGGCCTCAAGTGATTCTTCTGCCTCAGCCTCCCAAAGTGCTGAGATTAAAGGCATAAGTCACCATGCCTGGCTGGCCGAACTTTTCTAAGCCTCACTTTCTTAGCCTGTAGATGGGAATAGTTACACTTAACTTGCCGTGGGTTACCAAGTCACATGGAAACTGCCTTTGTAGAACTTCAATAAATGACAGTCACTATAATTGATTATAATCATCCTGATGTCATTAGATCAAGTTAATGAATATTAGCTGTATAATGGCTTATAAAGGGGACATTCAGGTGCTCCTTTTGAGACATATCACAATGAGTACTAGAGTCACAAGCAGCTTGCCAGACTGATTGGGTCCTATTCTTATGAAAAAATAAGCAACATTGAATGGTGGTGGCAGGAAAGGGGGCAGGGGAGAGCTCAATCTGTGCTCTGGCCTATGAGATGAAGAATCAACATCAGGTGTAATGGCAAGACCCACTAACGGCAGCCCCATTCTTGAAGGAGAGGACTTGGCGCTCACCTTAAAAGAAATGCCTTCGGAATTCATTAAGGGAGAGCACAAAGCAGACATTCATAGATGAAAGTCTCAAAAGGTCACTTGGAAAAAGACTATTTTCTTTACCTTTCAACTGCTACCGACCTTATGCAGCTAATGGTCTCCTACGTGACCACATGTTCAAGCCGGGCTAAAAGGGAAGCCGCCCAATTAGGCTCGGAATGAAAGGAGGCTGCGGAGTGGCTGGAGATGGTAGAAAGAGCAAAAGGAAATGTGGGGTATATTAGGTCAGCTTATTACCTATCCACCTGCTAATCACCTCGCATAAAACCTCAGCAGGAAATCATTTTGTCTCCAAGTGAATCACAGCTTTGCAGCAGTTTTATAATGAAAGAAATGAGGGTTCTCTCCAAGGTGCTTACTGCATTGTTTGGAGGGAAGAGGCCGCAGGCAGAAACAAACAGGGGATCTGCAGAATCTACAATATCATGGCACAAAAATGAACTATGGTATATGGAGTGTGTGTGTATGTGTGTGTGCACACAGTAGGGAGCTCAGGCAGAATAGGAGAAGAATCAAGAGACAACCGAACCACTCTTATTCTCTTTGCTTTTTGACTGTTCATTCACACTGCAAAAATTTTATATAGTTTTGGGTTGTCCTTAGTAAGTCATAAAGTGATATAAGGTCCTTTCAATAAATAGAAATTAAAATTTTATCGAATGACTTATTTAGATAAAAATACCTAGAAATTATATGATAAAAAATAGAGTGTACAAAGGTAGAATAGAGTGTATAAGGTGGAATAAAACCACAAAATCAGTTTGGAACACTCGAAATGGGACAGAGGAAGGAAAGAAGGAAGGAAGGGAGGGAGAAAAGGATGGGGAAGGAGGGAGTGAAACAGACCTTTACTTCCTAGAAGATATTAAGGTTTGGTGAAAATACTTGGAATAATATGCTCTTGGGTATAAATCCCAGTTAAACCCACTAAGCTGTGTGTGTTAACTTAAGCATCAGATTTAATTGTGCTCATGAGTTAAATTAAGGGTATTTATATCTAGCTCTTAAAATGATTGCAAGGATACAGGCTCTGACCTGAGGTAGGTTCTTGAGACATGTTAGTTCTTTATTTTTCTATTCCTCTTCCTTTCCCTCCATAAGGGTTAGCTCTCTAAGAGGTTAGCTTTATCATGCTTGTGATGAGGAGGAGGAGGTTGATGGCATCCTAGGAATGCAATTACTCTGCTTACTGCGGCTGCTGAAAACTACTAAAAAATATACCCCTCCTTCCAAACTCCATCCCCCTTTCAGCAGGCACTCAGAAGGGAAGAGTGAATCTGTACAATAAAATTCTTTTGTGCAAAAGAGTAAGAAAGCAGCACGTATCAGAGGAATGAAATCTGGGGGAATTATGGAGATTAAAATCCAGCCCTCTACACCGTAACCCTTGACACGAGCATGCAGAGAGGTAAACGCATTGATGTTGTTTTGTTAACCTGGTTTCATGTATTTATTAATGGCAGCTACCATCATTTTGGTAGCCATGGACTATATTAGAACAGAAGATGAATAAGGTTAAGTTTATGCTAATTCTTGCCGGAGAGAAGCAGATTAATCCCAATTCAAACGAGCATCGATCACAGAGGTACACAGAATGTTAACTAAAGGGCTACATGAAATATGCCAGAGGACAATTGATAGTCCTGGGTCCCACTGCACATAGCTGAAGAGGGAAGAGATGGGGAGGAGGAAGATGGCAAAGGGTAGGGAGGGCTATTTCTGAGCAGACGTTTGGGAGATGAAAATAAAATGGGAGAATAAATACAAGAAAAGAGGGCAAGAAGCAGCTGTGGGAAGAACAGACATGGAAAGAGAAAATGAGAGAGAGAGAGAGAAGAGGGCAGAAACAAGTAGAAAGAGGAGGAAGAATTAGGCAAATGGGAGGAAAGAGAAACAGTCAGCAAAATAGATGGAGGAGCTGGGTACAGGTGCAAAAAAGCAACAAAGGACAGACCACTTAAGAGAGGGAGAAGCAGCAAGACAGGGAGCCTGGTGACATTCAAGTCATCCTTTAATTAAATGGGGCAACTGCGTTTTATGCATCTGTGCCCTTGCTTCAGAAAGAAGCAGCAGCCCTAGAGAGGACTTATTGCCAGGGTAATGACTCCAGGGAGGCTGGTGGCCATTGCTGCTTATATTTACTGAATAGACCCTGCAGATTAGGTGTTCTCATGTTAGAATAGCTGTCTATATGCAAAGTCACATCATTAGCATGTGTTCACAATGCCTGTGTATCCCGCCCAGGCAATCATTTTGAAGCCCTGCTCTGCTGCTATCTCCAGGGCTGGAGCACTCACAAGTGTGGCCACTACAAAGCTGTGATGGCAATTCTTTCTCTGTGGCCATCCCAGGTCAGGAGCAGGTTGGAGCCTGAGTGTCCCTCACTTCCCTCACCTCCAGCTAAACAACAGCAACAGAGTTGATGCTGGAGATGAGAGGAAGAAAGAGCACAGGTGGATGAGGCAGGTGGTCTGTGCATCAAGAACTGTGATGAAGAACTGTAAGGAAGAAAGAGGCATTTAGGATAAAGCTACATAATCAATTATTTACACCATTGGTAATTCTGATGAAGGATTTAAGGTGTGCCTTTCATAAGATCAAGCTTCTGGCTTTCCCTGTCGTATATTTTTTCCATCCTGTGCCCTTCCCCATCTTTTCTTTTTCCCTGGAAAATTCCAATTTCAAAACTGATCACCTCTTGTGATCCCCACTTTTTGCCAAAGCCCTGCTCGGTTAGGGACCACTCTTTCTTGCGCCCAGTAACACACCTGTTTCACTTTTATTATGACCTTCAGTATACCTCACTACAGTGTCCTGATTCTGTGTCTTTCCCTGTCTCCAGATCTCCTCTGGTACTCTATCGTCTCCTATGAGATGGGTACAGGTCCACAAGCTTCTTACAGACAGAATCATATTACAGTCATCTCAGTACCTAGTTCAGAACCTGGCGTGCAGTTTATGCTGGATCAATACTTTTTGAACTGAAATAAACAGAGTCATCTCATATTCCCTTATCCTTGTCATCCCTTGGTTTGTTCTGTTCATATTAGCTTCTTTCCAACACAGCTTTCTTCCCCCCAAAGCTCTACTAATAATGGTGGGGGACATGATTCCCATTCCTTCTCTGACTTCTTAGTCCTTGTCCAATATTGAACTTAACCCTCAACTTTTCAAATCCGTTTAAGTATGCATTTTATTTTATTATGTTCATTACCCTTCCCTCCAAGATCAATCAGCAAATACATAGCTGCAAAATGTTGAAAGACCTGTTAACCATATTAAATTCTGAGGATTAAAATAATCAAAAGAAAAAGCCTTGTACCTTCTCAATTTGCAAATCAACTGAATTAGTTGACTGATTCCTTGGGCCTTCTTTCTAAATTGGTCTATTATCAGAGTTTCCTAAACTTCTACTAGAATCACCATTAAAATAATGATCAATCCAAATGACAACTACTTACTGAACCCATATTATGAGTTATTCCAACCAATGGAGGGTTGGCTATCAGGTTGTGTTGTGCATTTTCCTAATCCACTCTTTGAATTCCTGGACTACTTGCTCCTGTTTGGGGTCGGGAGCCTGCAGTGACAAGCACACTTACCTCTACCACATGCAGTCGTCCTAGGAAGCCATCCAATCGTACAAAGACCAAAGAAGACTGGAAATCCCACTCCTTAACTTCCTGATTCTCTTTGAAGTAAGTGTGGAGATTCTCCCTTCTGTCCTGAAACACCTGCTTGAAGAAGCTCAAGGTGTCCGAGACCACTTGCAGTTTCCTCTGACTTTCTTCTACCTCACTTCTCAGGAGGCCTTCTGGACTGAGATAATTAGAGGCCTGGTATGCAAGCAGATTAGTGTTACTGAGCCTGGCTGCAGATGCAAGCCATCTCATAACTTTGCCAACACCAACTCTGAAGTGAATCATTGCCCAAGTAATATTTTTCACAAGGATAATAGAGGAAATAGCTGACTCTCTGTTCCACAGGTGGATTGGGACCTGGGGTTGAGCTAAATTGTCTTTGTAACTCAGGCCATGGTGATTGGCTCAGGAATGAGCAGGTGACCAATGAGACAGGAGAAAACACAATAAGACTTTTGCTGGGCCAGTTGGGACTGCAGCAGGTGTTCATTTCCAGGTGTTCTTTTGTGACTTACTAGCTTTCGATAGTAAAATAATTCGAGTGCAAGAATTCTCTATATGATAATTATGTTCCTTTCTTTAAGATAATTGCACCTGGAAAAGTGGGAAGCTGAAGCTGTAGAATGGCCACCTTTACCACCACAGGGAGAAGCAGAGATAAACGGGCCCTGGTGACATCATCTAAGGCCATATTGCAAATCAGGGCTGAAGTCAGCCTTACCTTGGATTTTCTTTCCTTTTTCTTTTTTTTTTTTTTTTGAGTTAGAGTCTTACTCTATCACCCAGGCTGGAGTGCAGTGGAACACTCTCGGCCACCCCAGTGTCGACCTGCTGGGTGTCAGTGATCCTTTGGCCTCAGCCTTCCAAATAGCTGAAACTACAGTTGTGCATTAGCACACCTGGCTAATTTTTTTATTTATTGTGGAGATGAGGTCTCGCCAAGTTGCCCGGGCTGTTCTCAAACCTTTGGGCTCAGGCAATCCACTCACCTAGGCTGCCCAAAGTGCTGGGATTACAGGCTGAGCCACCGAGTCCGGCCACCTTGAACTTTCAAGGTACATGAGCCAATATGTTTTCTTTTTGCTGATACTGCTTTTGGTTGGGTTTTCTTACACTTTCAGCCAAATAGTTCTGGCTGGTAAATATGGAATGATGGTAAAAGCACCGGCCTAGTAGTCAATCCACCTGGGTTCATGTCTTGGTTTGGGTGTCCTTGGGCAAGTCAGTTAATCTCCCTCAGACTTAGCTCACATTTTTAAATAATACTAATAAATAAGGAGACCTTCCCTGCCCATCTCTCAGAGTTTATCTGATAATGACCAAGATCATGAATGTAATGGCATTTTGCAGCCTGCCATGAGCTCCATAGATGTCAGTTATTATTAGCTACTCTCTAAGCTTGTTCATTTTTTTCTCAGGGTCACAGTTCCAGAGTGGCAAAATAAGTCAATCTGGGGGTAAGATCACCAAAACTTTTTTAAGGACTCTAGTTCTGTTTACAGATATACTCCTCAAGGTTTACACTGCCTTGTTTCGTGCTATAAGGGTCCCTAAGGAAAAGGAGCACGAAGTATGTAATCTAAGAAACTGCTTCTCAACAGCTTGTGGGTACCAAGTTCTCAACATGTGCAGGGCCATGCATTATACATGGAAGCCTCACAATCACCCAGCAACCCAAACAGAGATAGGTCTTCTTTTCACCGTTATGTACAGGAAAAGAGTGAGGCACAGGACAGGGAAGTGACTTCTCCTGGCACACAGTTGATAAGTAGAGAAGTTGGAGTTGGTACAGGATCGCCTGATGTCTGAGGCTGCATTATTGTTATTATTATTTTTTTATTCAGAGTCTCACTCTGTCACCCAGGCTGGAGTGCAGTGTCATGATTATAGCTTCCTATAGCCTTGACCTCCAGGACTCAGGTGATCCTTCCACCTCAGCTCCCTGAGTAGCTGGAACTACAGGTGCGTGCCACCTCCCTGGCTAATTTTTTGATTTTTTGAAGAGGTGATGTCTCACTATGTTGCCCAGACTGTTCTTGAACCCCTGGCCTCAAATGATCCTCAGACCTTGGTCTCCCAAAGTACTGGGATTACAGGTGTGAGCAACTGTGCCTGGTCAGAGGCTTCATTCTTAATTGCTGGGCTTTACTACTGACTTACCAACTCCTCTACCAAGACTTTTGAGGAGGCTGAAATTCACCACCACTACTCTTCCCCTCTTAGACTAAGGGGAAGGAAAGACTGGGTCTTCCAGGTGTTCTAATATTACTGAAAATGTCTTTGTGAAGTATTGGCTTGTGAGAGTAAAATACCTTTATTCAAGTGTGAGAACTCTTTGGACTGTAATTATTTCCCTGCTGGAAAAAATGCACACTCAACTCTTTCCTGTGACTTGGTGCCAACCAGCCCCCAGGGAGAGGTTGCTGGGAGTTGTGGGGTAGCCCACCTGCTGGATGAGAAGGTTGCAAATCTCCTGGAGCAGCACAGTCAGCCTCCCTGGGAAGCGGTAGCACTTGCATGTGGCCCAAATCAGGCAGACCACGTGGAGCAGGGTGTGCAGCTGGGGCTTCACCTCTGGAAACTCTGCATTTTCGAGGGTTTCCAGGTGGCGGTGGAGTGGTACCAGGTGCACATGGATGTCCCGTGCCTCGGCCAGAGCTGGAAGGAATTGGAGACGGTCACCATTTCCTGCTTAAGACTTATACCTATCTGTTGGAGCCCTAGTCCCTGAGAAGTGAAGGTTCTGCAAAGCAATGAAGGTAATTTCTTCCTAAATGGAGAAAGCAGAAAGAAGGCTGCTTCCAGAAACTTTCTACCTCTTAAGAGGAAATATGGCAATCTGGAGAGCCCAGGATAACTGGGATAATGATCTGAGGAGTTCTTCCTTACATCATTTCTCTATGTGAACTTCTTCCTGACCCTTAGAGCCACAGTCTGGTGCTAGGTGTGTAGTAGATATACCCTGCAGTAAATATTTGCTAATTACTTTGTTGCTGATGTCTCCAAGACAATACAAAATAGATGGCAGAGGACACGTTTTAGAATCAGAAGGACCTGCCTTCAAATGCTGACCCAGACACTTAAAATTCTATGACCTTGGGCACATTTAAGCTCTCTGAGCCTCAAAAATATGCTAACTGTTTAAGGTAGCTAATTTAAAAGGTTCTTGTAAAGGCTGAAAGCAATACAAATGGAAACCTCATCAACAACTACCACAGTGCCTGGATCAAAGCAAGCATTTGATAAAGGATAGTGTATCTGATGAGTATTCTTTCATGAATAAAAAATCTCGCTGAACTCTTGTAAAGAAGAAGTCAGAGGGCATAGAGAAATAGCACAGACTGATTACGGTAAGGTTCTGCTGGTTTTCAAAGCCAGGAAAATCTCCTACCATCTCCTGTGAACACAGTCAAAGAACAAGAAGGACCTTTAACCAGTCATCATAGGGAAACTGAGCGGGAAGGTAGGAAAACCAGCAGCACTGGATGCTGATATCAGCATAGCAACTTGGAGGGAATGCAAAAGCCCTCTGGACAAACTGGAAGGAAGGGTTTATAACGGCTGGTTCTGTTCCTGGAAGATCATCAGGAGATATCATAGGACAGCAGGTGTTCTTAGGTAAGCGTTATGTGGATCATCCTAAAGAAAACTCAAAATACATACTATTTAGCAATCAGATTCAGTACAGCAGGAGCAGTTCTACTCATTTGGCATGCACCATCTCATGTGAAGCCCTGCAAGGTAGCTTTAGTCTTCCCACTTTATAAGCTGCCTAGGATCATCCTGTGAATCGACCATCCCCGTCCAGCCTAGCAGAAGGAAGATGACCCCAAGTCTACTATGTTGAACCCTTGGCTTGGTGGTTGTGAGGCACCTCTTACACGGGAGTATGTTGATGTGCATGTTTATACTTGATATCCCAAGTGAGATTGTGGGAAGCAATATGTAAATCGAATTTTTACAAAGTCAAATGTCACAGTACATTGATTAGAGCAGTGACTCTTCAGTGGTGGTGCTGAGGGTGTGTATTTGAATCATTGTGTTGGGATGGAGGATTTCAGAATTCCACAGCCATTCTAATGAGCATATGCTCTGGCTTTCATATGTGCTGTGAAGGAAAAGAGGCTGCGATCGTTATGCCAGAGAAGCTTTATCTTAATGACTGCCTGTTTGGAGGTCTTTTTTAAAAAAGCAGAATCTTTTAAAATCATTCTAATAGTCACTGCCTTGATTTTTAAGAGCACAATGTTTGAGAAAACAAGGTTGATCATCAGTCCAGGATGCAATAGCCTTGGCTGAAAAGACAAATGACGAAAGAGAGATGGACAGAGTTAACCTCATATCTTTTTTAAAAATGTAAATATAAACAGTGGTGACACAGTGATGTCCAGTGATCTGTTGGTAAATCTTTAACAATAGGCTCTTTGGGGGACAAATGCCTTTATATGTAGCACTTGCCAATTTCTACGGTGTAAGTATTCCCACCATGTCTGATTTTAAGCTACTAATCTAGTTTTATTGAGTGCTGCATGGGTGAAGGGAATGGGAGGGTTAAAAAGAAATGCAGGCCGGGGAGGCAGTGGCTCATGGCTATAATCTTAGCAGTCTGGGAGGCCAATGTGGGAGGACTGCTTGAGCCCAGGAGTTTGAGACTAGCCTGGGCAATATAGTGAGACTCCATCTCTACAAATTTTTTTTTTAAAGACAGGGTACTAATTTACAAACTTCTGAGTATCACAATGATCTGAGAGGGCTTTCAAAAATAAAGATTTGGGGCTGGGCCCATGGTTAATGCCTGTACTTTCAGCACTTTGGGAGGCTGAGGTTGGAGAATTGCTGAGTCCAGGAGTTCAAACCTGGACAACACAGCAAGACCTCATCTCTATAAAAAAAATTTAGCTGGGCATGGTTGTACACATCTGTAGTCCCAGTTATTCAGGAAGCTGAAGTGAGAGGAACACCTGAGCCCGGGAGGTTGAGGCTGTGGTGAGTTGTGATTGTGCCACTAGACTCCAGAATAGCAACAGAGTGAGACCCAGGCTCAAAAAAGAAAGAAAGAAAGAAATATATAAACACACACAAAAGAAAAAGAAGCGGCCTCTCACAAGCCACAGCAAACCAGTGCATGTTGGCTACAGCACAGCTCAACCTTTGCCTTCTTTTCCACACACCCACTCACACAGTTCCTTGATTGGTGCCACGGTTTGATTATGGTTCCTACAAAATTCAGGTGTTGAAACTTAATGGTCAATGTAATGGTATTAAAAGGTGATTAGGACATGAGGGTTCCTTCCTTGTGAATGATGTGATTAAGGCTCTTACAAAAGAGGCTCCACACAGAGTTCTGTCCCTTGCCCTTTGGCCTTCCACCATGTGAGGACACAGTGTTTCTCCTCTTCAGAGGATCTAGCAACAAGGCATCATCTTGGAGGCAGAGAGTAGCCCTCACCAGGCAATTGAACCTTCTGGCACTTTGATCTTGGACTCCCCATCTCCCAGAACAATGAGACAGTCTGTGATATTCTATTATAGCAGCACAAATGGACTGGGATAATTGGCAACCAAGTTGTACTACACCAATCCTGTCTGAGAAAAGAGAATTCTCTAATTAGTCCTTATTGCCCTTGTTCTTTGTCCTCAAGGAGACTGTTGCTGTTTTCCAAGGTAATTTATTGTCCAGTCAATTCCACTTCATGCAATCTTGTTCCCACATATTTTCCTCCATCCTTTTCATTTCCTTTTTAATTTCTCACTGTTTTCCCATTCATGCCCACTATTCCAGAAATATTTCTTTCCCTCTCCCTCACTTCAGTTCATCAGCAAGCCAATGAACTATCCTGGCCACAACTAATAAGAATAATGCACAAAATACATCTATTTAGGACAAAGACAGCCAGATACTCTGAAATTGAATTAGAAATGATAAAATCATTCACCAGCTTCAAAGATCCTGCCAAATTTTCTGACCAAGTCTACTTAACACCTCTAATCAAATTTTGTTTTCTTCCGTCACAAGAATTGAGTTTCATATTTAAAGAATTACTACTTTAATAGTAGTGTTTATCTGGTACTATTATAACGATAGCATTTTTTCTTATTTCATTTCAAAGAGCTTTTTGAAGCTGGCCTAGGGAAATGAATCTTTTTTAACTATCAACCCATGCAAATGATTAGAGTCTTAACCTATTAATGTGAAAAGTATATTTGAGTACTAAATAACCAACTCATATTTTTACTACATGTGATATTTCATAGCCTCCAATTTCAAGTATTTTGCATACCTCCTTTATATGTGTACAATTTACTGCTATATTACTTAATTAATCTTTTTCTCTAAGTTGACTCCCATTTTAACCTATTAGTAACTAAATTATACAAAATGAAAACTTTAAATCACTACTATAAATGAGAAACTCCTATCACTTGCCCAAAACAGGATCTTTAACCTTGAACCTGTTTTTTTAAAAAAAAATCTGTCCACACATTTCCCTGGTTATTTCTCACACCAATGGGGATACACATACCACTTTTGGGGACGCATATCCATTTGAATTGAAGAGTAAATTGGGAACGAAGGTTGATTCCACTGGGACACAGAATCTTTCAGTGAGGCAGTAAACTGGGGCCTCAAGAGACATCTTGTTGCAAGCCAGCTTTATGTGCTTTCAGAGCAGTGTCTGTGATGAGATTTTTAGGGCCCAGAAAGACCTCAAAGACTAACAACTTATGTCATTTCTCCTCTGTTATATAGCTGGTGTCAGAAGCTTGAACACTGGAACTTGTATTCCTTTAGCTAAGTGGTTTGCAAACTCCATGACATAAGGAGGGAAGGTGTGATGCAGGATCAGCCAATAGGCTCTGGACACAGGTTGTTGTCCTCTTTCACAGAGCAAATATGCATTGATTAGTTTTACATTATAGATTTACATGGGAGATTGCATTTAAAGAAAGAGTTCTGGGAGGGGAAAACTATTTGAAAATCACTGCTTAGTGTCTGGTAGAACACATACACAAAAGATGCGTGAAATAGTATAAAGAACTCATCAAGGTAATAAAAGCAAAGAAAGCTGCTCAACAGCAAGAGCTGAATGTGAGCAGAGTCAAGAAGTGACTTCATGACAATCTTTGCTGAGTGTGCATTTTTATAATAAAATTGAAGGCTATTAATAGCCAGACCATCACTGCCATTGCCTTGCTAAGCTATGGTGTGGCCATGTGCTCTTTGAGCTATGACCAGGCCATGTTTTCTGAAGCTTTGGCCCCCTCCCCTACCTTGGGAAGGTGAATCACCTCTTTCTCTCTCTCTCTAATTTACTTTCTAAATAAACTATATTTTCTAATCTAAAAAAAATCTTAAAAATAAATAAAGTAAAATTGAAAAGATTGTAAAAACAAACAAATCAACACATTTTAATTAAAAAGTATAAGTACTTCATTTAACAGACATGAAAAATGTTCAGAGTTTTTAAAAAAATTCAAAATCCATTGCCAGCTTCACTATCAGATCAGAAATAACATCCAAGTGTCATAAAATTTGAACCAACAACTTAGCAAAAAAAGAAAAGAAAAGAAAAGAAACTATGGATAAACAGAACTATTTCAATGAATCTAATGGCTTACCGCTTAGATTAAGCTTACACTGTATGAAATTGTAAATAGCTTTAAAAGCACATTTTGACCTATAGTAATGAAGAGCAAGGAGGAGGTTTGATAGGAAAAAGAGGGAAGAAACACAGTGCACCAATGAGGGGAGAAGGAGCCCTGAAAAAAAATTTACCTACTTCTAATCATAGACTTTGCTGGCTTTGCAATTTTGATAAGAGCTGATCTTGTCTGGTGCTCAGATGGCCAAGAAATTGCAGTCCCGTCTAACGGTAGGAACAGAAAAATCAGAATGGAGCTAGAAATGGAATAGAGATTACTCATGGAGCCAGGAGTGGAGGGACCTGAATCCCAGAGGTGAGAGATAACAACATGCATTTGTATGGTGAAGTGCAGTCAGTAAAGTTCTTCCACGATTATTATCTCATAAGAGCCCAGAAAATTAGGAGGAATGTGTACACCATAACTGTGGTACATACTAAAGCTCAGAGAGGTTAAGTGAATTTGCCCAAGGTCATACAGCGGTGGAACTGCAGACAGTACAGTTCTGTTTAGCTGCTCTCCTGCTTCTAGATTTGGTACTCTTGCCACCATGCTGTACTGTGTCAGGTTGGGAGGCTATAAGGACTTGAAGCAGCTGAAACAGACAGAGAGAAGTAAATGCATCACTCAATAAGAAATGTGAGTCAGTGAACAACACTTACTGGTCCTCACCTGCTACAACGTTTCTGAACATGGCTTTGAAAGCTGGAAAGTAGCTGCTCTGAAGCTTGTCCAGGAGCACAGCCATACCCTTCACCTTTATTGTTCTCAGTTGATTATAAATATATTCCAGATCCTCATACCTGCAATATCACAGAGAAGGGTGAATCTAGGTAAGCATCAGGAGATACAAATCACACTGTGCTGACCCACCCTCACACAGAAAGAGAGAAGCCCTGCCTCAGGGTGCTTCCACAGAGGCTGCATTCCAGCCCAAAGAGCCAGGACATCTGTTTCCAGCACAGTGAGGGCAGAAGCCTGAGTCGGGAACACAGGTTCAAAGGGGCAGCTCCAGGAAACACTGCTGTGACCATCTGGTTGCCCAAAAGCTTGGCAGTTGGAGGTCATTGGCTCTTGCAATAAGGTTGGGGTAGGGTGAGAGAGGCAGTGTCAGACCAAGGGTGCTAAGAGAAGAACCCTGCGATAGATCAGTGGAATGGTCAGAAACCAAGAAAGAGGATGGAGTGTCTCAGCATGGTAGTGCAGACTGGGCTGGAACACTACGTACATGCCCCATCACATGATACCAATAACCTCCATTCAGTGCAAGGGCAAGGACATCTGCCTCCAACATCTGTCTGTTTCCTTCGGAGTAAAAGATTTATCAGCACAATGATAAATCAGAGCTAGGAAGTGGTGGCGGGGTGGTGGTGATGGGACCTTTGTGAACAAGCATACTGTATGATGGACTTTCCAGCCCTGCTAATGATGACCTGGGTCCTAGGAGAGGCCATTCTGCAGCCAACTTCCAAAACCATCTCTCTTTTTTCAGATGCTTATAAACAGTATGTGCATCTGGCCTCAACTGTACAGGAAGGGAGTAGACAACTCAAAAGAAATATATTAAAGGAAGTTGATTAATTTTACATGTAGTTAAAGAACCATTAAGGAAATGTCAGAAGACATATTCATGGTAGCCCAAGAAAGGAAGGATGACTATTGAACCTTAAGGAAAATGTACATCTCCTAGTCTATAGAAAAACTATGTTGACCCATTTACACAGTGCTGTATACCCTATGGATGATGAGAAACACCCAGAGAAAAGAACCAGACTCAATGGTTGGTTCCTCTAGACCAGCTCTGGCTTCCATTCCCTGTAAGACTTCTCCTTCCCAGGATTTAAGCATGTGCCTTTCTGCCTACCTGCTCTTCCAGAACTCCATCTCCACCTTAGGGGTGGGATTATCCCCTTGTAAGAGTGGCTGAGAAGACTCTCTCATGAGCACCACCTGAACTTGGTGGCTCCATTTGATCACTGCAGACTCAATGGAGTAGATGACTGACTTGTCTATGGAATCCAAGCTATGCAAGAGAAAAGAAATCTCCTGAGACACGTGGAGATAACATAACCCTGGGCATTCCCCTAAACAGAGCCCCAAATATTTTTAAAATAGGTAGGAAATTCCATCTAGAACATGTATTCTTAACTTTTTTGATAATAGCCTCTGTTGAGTAGTCAAAGAAATGTATATATTCTCTCCCAAGAAAAAAATGTTATGTGGTATATAAAACATTATTCATATAGATTTAGAATTCACCAATATTCTAAAGACTAGTTTAAGAACGTTGAATGTCAATAAGTTGTCCTGTCAATGCAGGGATATCTTGGACTCAAAACATTCAGATGATCACCAATCCTTGCCTGAATCCCACCAGTGACAGCAAGCTCCCTAATTGACAAAGCAGTACATTTCTCTATAGGTTGCCTCTGCCGGTGAGAAAGTTTCTCTCTCTCCTTACCCACATTACCTCCCTGTAATGTCCTCATTTTAGTCTTAGTTATGACCTCAGCAGAAAAGGAAGTAGGTTATTTCCTTCTCCACAAGGCAAATACTCAGCCACCTGAATACCACCATCATAATTTTATTTGTCTTCACTTTTCCAGTGAAGACTGGAATTCCCAAACTTTCCCCCCATATACCTTAAAAAAAAACTTAGCTATGTTTGAAAAAGAACAAAAATTCCAAAAATAATAATTTGATTGTTTTTTCATAAAGTCTTAACAAAACTGTACATGGCAAGAACCAAAGACATAGTGACAAAGAGGGCACATCATTTACATTTTCATGTCAGAAACCCACCTTCGCTTAATTTAATTTAATTCATATTTGCTAAGAAATGATATGGCACAAGTGATTGTGGAAGGTGTTAAAGGAAGAAGATGCTTACCTCTCTAAAATGATCCAACCTTTTGGGAAATTAACAAATTTGAACAAAGGAAGACAAATTCAGCAATGATTATCTACACACACACTGAATGTTATTAAGTTAAAATGTAAAGAGACTAGAAAAAGAGTAGTTTAAATTTATTTATTTTGAAAATTGGATATTTTTATTAAACAATAAGTTTTTCAGTTAGCTGGGAAATTACAAGTTATATATGTAGCAAATTACTTCCAATAGAAAAAACTCATTATAAAGTACCTTGCCATTACATGCATTACTTATTCTTCAGATCAAATCATGAATGCTAAGTATACAACACTGACACTAATACACTGGAAAACTCCTGACAATGTGGTAGACTGAGCTCATGTAAGATTGCCACTTGTTGCCACTTGTAATCCCAGCTAATCGGGAAGCAGACATTGAGGATCGCTTGAGCCTAGTAGTTCGAGGCTGCAGTGAGCTATGATGGTGCCACTGCACTCCAGCCTGGGTGACAGAGCAAGACTCCATCAAAGAGAGAGAGAGAGAGAGAGAGAGAGAGAGAGAGAGAGATTGGCTAAAATATAACAAAATATATTATTTATATACATAGCCTGTCTTGAAAGAAAAAAAAATCCCCAAACAAAGAAACATAGACAACTCAAAGCCAGCATGTTAAGTGGAAGCTGATCATGAATATAACTTCTAGAAGTAGAGGAGGCTGGAATTGTAATGCCCACTCAGGGATAGGAGGCATGGACTCAAGTTCCCATCCAACAAAGTCAGATTTGTTTTTACTTGAAAAAGAAAAAAGAAATCCCTGGGACTTGAAACAAGTCATCAGCTGCTAGGGAAGGAGCCTGGAACTGTAACAAGAGTCACCAGAGTTAGTTTTGTGACATTATGTACTGAGTAAATCCTGGGAAGAGTTGTGGCTGCCTCCCAGACTGGACCTGGGTCTTTGCCAATGGTGAGAGACTATCCTGATAAGCAAAATACTGAAATCCAATGTGACTGATCTCAGACGTGAAATGATTCTGAACAGAAAAAAGGCTATATGGCTGTAATAGCCTTGAGAGACTTCAGGCAGAGGGACTGAGGCAAGGGAAGTAATCAGCGCAAACACACAATCTGAGGATGTTGGCAAACAGACCAGACAGTGGGCTTGTGTGCAGAGTGAGGAGATGTGCAGAGTCAGGGACAAAAAAAGTAATAAGGAAAATATTCCAACAAACTAGCATCTCCCATATCTTAGAGGCCCATATGGCTAGGCTGGCGGTACTTACACTGTCTCACTTTTGGAATCCACAAACTCCATTTTTTCTGAGCCTATTGGAAGAGGCAGCAGCGTTTTCCCCTTCACCTGCTCAAGGATAACCAAGAGGTCACACTGGAGGCTGTGGGCATGCCGCCAGACATCCTGATATGCCATTTGGGGCCAATCTAGGCAATTCTTCTCATTGGCCAGGATGGGTATAACTACCTGTAAAAGAGGTGCACAGGGAAGAAAGGCAGGTATTCCACTTTTGAAACTTTAAAGAAAGTCTATTTGGGAAAAGGTCCATAGAACTATATACAACCTTTTACAGGTCTCTGTGGTATAAGGCCTAATAGTAAGGTCCAACATTATGTGCTGCATAACATCTAGTAAAATTGGGAGGCCCTTGAATAGACTACTTATAAGTTGTCCTTCCCACTCTGCTCCTGTGGATAAGGTCCTTTAGCCAAAAAAAAAAAATTCTCTTTATCAAGAGGACCAGGCACAGTTTCTGCTTATCCCTGAGTAGCATGCTTCAGTTCCCTGCCAACTGGTAGAATTATTCAAACAAGCCAATCACATCTTCCCCACGGAAGCCAGGGGGCACCATACCCTCCTGACACTACAATGTGCCTTCCACAGCCCTTTACTGTTCACTCTGTTTCCAAATGCAACCCTCATGTGGCCCTGCATGGCACAGTGTCCTCCTCCCCTGGGCTGTTTAAGTATATGTGACTAATAAACTGCTGTTAATATTGTTTATTCTGTTGCGTTGCATGTTCTGTGTTCAGTCATACACATTGCCCTAGGGCAGGAATCCCTCCTTATCAACTGGGTGAATATGAGGTGATTAAAACAGTCACAAAGGCCAGAGACAAAAAAAGAAAAAAAAAACAGGACAAATGCTAATAAGGATGACCATCTGTCTACAGGTGGTGTGAGAAGACACCTTGAAAAATAAGCAAAGTTGAGGATCTTAAGTCCATCTTTAAGATGAACATTGCCTGAGCCTGTGGGTTCGAGACCTGCCTGGGCAAGACCTCATCTCTGCAATAAATCAAAAATTAGCCGGGCATGGTAGTGTGCGCCTGTAGTTTCAGCTACTTGGAACGCTGAGGTGGAAGGATCGCCTGAGCCCAGCAGGTCAAGGCTGCAGTGGCCGGGAGCGTGCCACTGCACTCCAGTCTGGGTGACAGAGTGAGACTCCAACTCAAAAAAAAAAAAAAAAGATGAACATTAGCTAATTTTGGCCACCCAACACAGTTCCTCTTCTTTTGGTATTTATTCTCAAATCCAGAAGTAAACATGTAACTGAATCTGAGCCAATGAGAGTCAGGCCAGTCTCTTAACTGAACTTTTTGAAGAAGATATGTCTTCTCTTTTCTACCAGTCTGGAGTCATTGGCAGCCATCTGCTACCATATGGAGCCTTAGAATAAGGTCAACAAGGGGAAAAGAGTGTTTACAGATGAAGAAAGACCGAGGCCTGAAGACTTTGAGTTCCCGAATCAAGTGGCCCCTGAACTTTCACACTAGTTTAAATTGGCTTTCTATTACTAGCATCTTAGAAAGTTGCCAGTATAACTCACTAGGAATCTTTGCCTGTCAAAATCTCACAACTAATGGAAAAGGAATGCCAGAAAGACAGATGATCAGGTAATGTGATGAGGAAGCTGCCAAGTAAGAAATGAAAAGGAAATATGGACTCATATTACTATATATGATCAATAAATCTTGGTGGTTGTGAATTGGAATGCCTGGACCCAGCATGCTAAATTCCAGAGAATGGTCCTTGCCTGGTCTGTCTGGAAATATTCACTGAGCTGAGAACTCACAACACATGAACAGAGAGCTTAAAATGGAAGAAAATATCTCAAATGAAGCTCTCCTACATTCATTTAAGAAAGAATACTTTGAACTTAGGTCAGAAGGCCTAATCGGGAAAAAGAAAGAACTGGAATTTTCCTAGGATCTCAAAGGTAGACACTGTATCTTATGTAATCTTTATATGTGAATAGTCCTCCCTAGGATCTGGCATATAAGAAACATTCAGAGTTTTATAGAATAACTGAATGCATGCTGTCTGAAGAAAAAGAGGTATGTAAGTTTGGGTTGAATTTTTGATGGCTTGGAGTGATGGAAAAATAATAAATGTGAACTCTCCATGAAGTGAAAATCTACTCATATATTCAATGAGCATGTATTGGGCATCTGCTATGTGCTAGTACTGTTCTAGATTCTAGGAGAATTCATCAGTGAACAAAACAGACAAAAATTTTTGACCTCATGAAGTTTATATTCTATGGGAGATACAGTTAATAAACAAAAAGTTCCATGAATAAAGATGAAGAAAGCATGTGAGGGGTATCAGTAGTATGGGGTGGAGAGGTTGCAATTGTAAATGTTGAGGTTGGTGCAGGCCTCACTGAGAAGATAACATTTTAACAAAGACTGGCAAGCATGGAGGGATACATTGCAGATCCTTGGGGGAAGTATACTTCAGATAGAAGGAACAGCCAGCGCAAAGACTGAGGTGGAAACATGCCCAGTACAATCAAGGAGCAGTGTGGAGGCCAGTGAAACTGGAATGCGGTGAGCAAGAAGAGAAGGGAAGTTAGTCACTTACAGCCCTGCCTGTAAGATTTCAATTTTTACTCTCAGAGAAATAGATATCACTAAAAGATTTTGAGTAAGGCAGTGACATGGTCTGACATCTCTTTTAATAGGATTATTCCAGTGGCTGTGACAAGAATAGACTCTAGGGGGCAAAAGTAGAAGAGGAGATCAGCTAGCAAGTTAGTACCATAATACCGAAGACAGTTGCATGACACTGGGGATAGTGGGGAAGGTGGTGAGAAATGTTCTGATTCCACACAAATTTGGAAGGTACGGCCAAAGTGATGTCTTCAACAGATTGCTTTTGGAGTTGTCAGAGGAAAAGAGGAGTCAGAATGACTCCAAGATTTGGTGCTTGAGTAACAGAAAAAATGGTGCTGCCATGAACTAAAATGGGGAAGAATAAGGGTGGAGTAAGTTCTTCAGGAAGAATCAGGAGCTTGTTTTTGGACATATTAAGATTTATCTACTGGACTTCAAGATGAAGACATGGAGCGGGCAGTTGGATGTGCTAGTTGGGAGTTCCGAGGACAAGAAAAGGTTGGAGATAAATTTTGGAGGTGTCAGATAGAGATGATTTGTAAAATTTAAAAATTGAATGAGAACCCCAAAAGAAAGTAATAGAAAAGATGTTCAAGAAATGAGCCAATGGTAAGAAGCTGGGAAGAAGAAGAGTGGTATCAGTGGAAACTAAAAAGAAGTAGCCGCGGCAATGGGAGGAGATTAGAAGTCTAGAGTTCTGGAGGCCAAATGGAGAAATTGCTTCCAGGAGAAAAGATGGTCATGAACTGTGATCAATGCTGTTCACAGACCAAGCAGGATGAGGCCAGGCTAAGGGTCATTCAATTTAGTCAAGTGGAGATCACTGGGAACATTGGCAAGTTCTTTCATTGCCTTTCTGTGTAGAGTGGGAGTAAAATCCTGATGAGTGAGTAGGAGATAAACAGGAAAACAACGGGACACAGAAAGAAGAGACACACATTCCAGAAATTTTGCTATAAAGGGAGTCATAGAAATGGGGTGACAGCTGGTGAGGGGAAATAAGGATTGTTTGATAGGAATTCTCTAGTAGAGAGAGGGGAAAAGCAAGAGTGGAGGAAGAAGGGAAAATTGCTAGAGTGACCACCTCAAGAATGTGCAAAGTTCAGGGCACAAGTCCTGTTTTAATCTTAGGGTTGGCATCAGACAACAGCACAGACACTCTGCCTGCAGCAACGGAAGGGATGGCAGAAGACACTAGTATAGATCCTGGCAGACAAGCCAGATATATAAGAGTTTGTT
The DNA here is from genome assembly GCA_963574415.1 of Tarsius wallacei. Classification (NCBI taxonomy): domain Eukaryota; kingdom Metazoa; phylum Chordata; class Mammalia; order Primates; family Tarsiidae; genus Tarsius; species Tarsius wallacei. The sequence continues at coordinate 55,906 of CAUYQG010033269.1, forward strand.
GAAATTTTATTACATAATTTCCACATTCTTTTTTAAACCAAGAGGGAAGCAAGAGCATCTCAAAGTGAGATTGAGAGAGGTTTGAGATATTTGAGGGAAGAAAGGAGAAAGTTGCAAAATAGTGATTTAAAAGAACAAGAAGATAGTTGGCATAGAAAAAATAGCAAGTCTGCTGGAAAGAAAAAAGGCTACTAGAGGTTTAAGGTCATACATTTAAAGAGAAGCCCCTTTGGTTTTTCCTGGCCCCATTCAGCTTCCTAGGTGTAAGTTGCATGTACGGAGTATACAGAGATCTGGGTTTCATTGGAATTGAAATTTTGCCAAATGAGAATGACACAGTGAGGTAGAAGCCTTAAGCCAGGAGCTGACGCCAGGAAATAATGATAAAGGAGCATGGCACTCAAACTGAGGAAGGAGGAGAGACCATGGGTGTGGGCCAGGGACAGTGGGAAGGCAGCAAGGTCAAGACATTGGAGCTCCCAGCAGGATCAAGGGACTGCTGTAATCAGGGTATGGGAGGGAGTGAGCTGGAAAGATGAAAGTAGTGGTCAAAGGAGGTGCATGAAATCAGATCATGGGGTGGTGGGTATTGGGAATGCAAGGTTTGGAAACGACCATAGGAGGGGCTGCTTAAAATAGAGAGGAGGTGGCTGGGCACAGTGGTTCAAGCCTGTAATCCCAGCACTTTGGGAGGCCGAAGTGAGCGGATTGCCTGAGCCCACAGGTTTGAGAACAGCCTGGGAAACTTGGCAGGACCTCATCTCTACAATATATAAAAAAAATCAGCCGGGCGTGGTAGCACACTCCTGTAGTTCTGGCTACTTGGAAGGCTGAAGTGGAAGAATCACCTGAGCAGAGCAGGTCAGCACTGGGGTGGCCTTGAACATGCTACTGCACTCCAGCCTGGGTGATGGAATGAGACTCCAACTCAAAAAAATAAATAAATAAATAAAAGAGAGAGAGAGAGGAGGACAGATCCCTGGAGGAGAAAGGTTCAGGGAACCCAGAGGCCAAGTTATTGGAAGGCTCACTTATATGTCTATTGAGATAACCACACCTTAAGACAGGAGGGAAAGTTACTGTGATCCAGGCGCCAGAATCATGCAGACATGAGGTCAGTGCCATCAGTACTGGATGCAGCCATGAGAGGAGTGACATTGTCTGACCACAGGAGAATCAAATTGGAGGCTTTTGAATCTAGAGGGAGAAAGTAAGTGCTAGGAGGATACCTATCCCACATGCAGGCTCAGACATATAAGGGCTGGGGTGGGGGGTAGAGGGAAATGCAGCCGAGTGCTTGGGGAAAAGCCAGGTCTGGTTATGATGCCAAGTGGTGTGGGGTGTAGTTGTTCTGTGGGTCCTCGTCTTGCTGCAAAAAGGTATTTCAAAGTAAGTTGCAGAAAGGTTTCAAATATAGTTTATTACTAGTTGTCCTGCCTCAGATTAGAGCAAAGTGACAAGAATAGTCAGCAAAGTGAGGAGGTCTTTAAGTGGGATATAGAATGACAATAATTCTCATCCTTTATGGAACACCTATAATGTAACACTGTTCTGGTGTCCTAATATATTATGTCTAAATTTCATAAAAACCCTTGCAAGACAGTTTGGACCTAACTCCGTGAGCTAACATCACTGTTGGATTCAACAGCACCAGGATTTAAACCTAGGTCTGTCAGACTCCAAATCCTATGCTCACACTTCAAATACAAAAATTCAAAAAAGTATCTAAGTTTCAAAACTACAAAAAACAACCTGGCAGTAGTGAATGAAGTGGAAGAAGGAGGAAGAAGGGAAGTAGGGAGATGAGTTACTAACTTCTGTTAATTCTTCCTTTGAAACATTTCTTTTTTACCTTGTACTAGTGTAATGGGACAAAAATAATGTTAAAATTATAGCTTTCTCTCTTTATCAACATCCTGTGCCCTCATCCCCAACCCACCTACACACACACACACACACACACACACACACACACACACACACACACGGCAGGCAGCTCTTAGCTAGGTAGGTTCTTTGGGTTTAGCAATGCTGCGTGGGAAGATAGAAGGAAAACGAGAGCAGGTAATTAGAGGTTAAGCTGATCTACAAGGTACTGAGAGAGAGAAGAGAGGGGTGGGCAGGAGGGCTGGATGCAAAGGAGGGCGCTTAGCAGATGAGAAGTGAACAGGATTTGGAAATGACTGTAGATCGGCTTTGGGGTGTGGAGTAGAAGTAGACAGGAGAACAGGAGGTTGAATTGAGTAAGGTACTGTCACAGGCTTTGAGAAATGCAAGCAAAGGTCTTAAGGTATTTTTAAAGTAAGTTGTTTTATTTAGATTTAAAAATAGGTCGTACATTTACATGATGCAAAATTTTCAAGGTACAAAAACTTTTATAGTGGAAAGTAAATCTTATACCTACCCCTGTACCTCAGTCATTCAGTTTCTTCTGCTTGTGAATTACTCTATTTGTGTGTGTGTGTGTGTGTGTGTGTGTGTGTGTGTGTGTTGGAGTCTCACTGTCACCCAGACTGGAGTTCAGTGACCACTCCTGGCCACTGCAGCCTCAACCTGCTGGGCTCCAGCGATCCTTCCGCCTCAGCCTTCCAAGTAGCTGGAACTACAGGTGTGCACTACCATGCCTGGCTAATTTTTTTATTTTTATTTTTATTGTAGAGATGAGGTCTCGCCAAGTTGCCCAGGCGGGTCTCGAACCCGTGGGCTTAGGCAATCCACTCACCTCAGCCTCCCAAAGCGTAGGATTACAGGCTGAGTCACCAAGCCTGGCTGTGAATTACTCTATTAAGAAATATCCTCCTTTCCTCCCTCCCTCCCTCTCCTTCTTTCTCTTTTTAGCAGAAATAGTACCATGCTATATATATAATTCTGCACCTCTTTAAAAAATTATCTTATTGAAGCATTGTTCACAATAGCCAAAAGATGGAAACAATCTAAATGTCCATGACAGATGACAGATTTATTTTTAAATGTGGTCTATACACATTGTATAAAATAGGTTATCATTCAATTCAGTCTTAACAAAAGAAGGAAATCTTGTCACAAGTGACAATATGGATGAACCTTGAGGACATCATGCTAAGTGACCTAAGCTGGTCACAGAAAGACATATATTGCAAGATTCCACCTTTATGAGGGGTCAAATCAATAGGAACAGAGAGTAGAGTGGTGTTTGCCAGAGTGGAGGCATGTGGAGCTGCTGGGTGGGTATAGCATTTCAGTTATGCTGGGTGGAGGGCGGGGAGGGATTCTGAGAGTCTGCTACACTACATCATGCGTGTGGTTGACACTATTGTACTGTATACTTGGAAATTGCTGGGTGAGTGAATTTTATGTTATGTGGGGGTGTTTTTTTGCCACAATAAAAATTTACTCTAAGGGTTATTCCATATCAGTCATTTTTTTTCATTGCTGCATAGTGTTTCTCTGTATGGATGAACAATAATTCAATCACCCAGTCTCCTATTGGTGAACATTGTTGTCTCCAATTTTTATCAATGTACCATTAAAATTTCTTGAACATTTGAGAATTTGAATTATTGTAAATTTTACTTTTGCTTGACTACATTTCCTTAGTTATGACAAAACTCTGAGATGGGCCTGCTGTCCCCCACATACACTAGTTTGTATCCTATCCCTGACCCTTTGTTCAATCTGCTCCCTACACCTTGAAAGTTGCTTTGTTCTCTATTCATCCTTCTCATTGTTCAGGAGATAATGCAACACTTAAGGCTAAGCATGTTTTTTAGACCATAGGCATATCTCTCCCCTCTGAACCCCAAAGTACTTTACATTATTACCACTCATTGGAGTATTTGATCCAAAATCAGACTTCTGTGGTCATGATGTTTAGACAATGCACAGCAGTAAGGCCATTCAAGTTGTGAAAATATTGAAATACAAAGGGGGACCCCAAAAACTGAAATTTATTTATAAAAAATTGTATATTTATTTACATGTTGAAACTTCAGTTACCTACAAAGTACTCTCTGCTTGATGCAATACACCTATCGAGATGATTTTTCCACTGTTCAAAGCAGTTTTGGAGTTCATCAATTGTAATGTATTTTAGTACTTCTGCCGTTTTTTGTTTCAACTCTTCCACAATGGCAACACATTTCCCTTTGAGGACTTTTTTTTATGGGGGTTGGGGGGGTGGGAGGGGAATGAAAAAAATTTGCTGTGGGCATGATTGGGTGAATAGGGAGGGTGGAGCATGATGGGGTCATGCTGTTTTTGGTCAAAAAATTCTGAATACTCAGGAGGTGTGAGCAGGTGCTCTTGTAAATCACCCATCATGAAATGGGCAAACATGTTGAAAGAATAACCAAAAAATAAAAAAAAATTTACTGAGGCCGAACACAGCCTCTCACAATGCTAGCTGGGACACTGATGCTGATAGGTTCCTAGAACACTTACCTAGCGAGGGAAGCCTGTTCACAAGGGGCCTGCTCTCAAAAAAATAAATCTGTGTTTTTTTGGGTCCCCCTCGTATTTCTGTGTCTACTGAAAGACCTACCTCCCCTGGGCCCTCTGTGAACTCATCCATCCAACCCCCTCCTTGGAATTTCTCCCTTCCCCAAGCCTCCTGATAGAGCGACTAAAGGGCTTACACCTGATATAGCAGGGAGCCTCCAGGACTTGGCTCCAACTTTTAGGTAAGTTCTACTTTCACCCCAGTCCTAATAGCCTTAAACATTTTGGAAATATAATTTATTGGAAATGTTTCAGCTCCTTGAAATACACATTTCAAAAGTGGGAACAGTCTTCTATTTCTTTGGTACTCCCCATAGTACCTATCACATGAAACATCATATAGCCGGTACTATTTTACAACCTGCAGGATCCAGGACATTAAGTCCCCAGGAACACACAGGCCCAACTTGCAGGGAAGTTTACTCCCATTCCAGTCTCAGTGGCCCAAGAATCTCTCCTGGTCACCCTCTGAAATCTCCTGCATTCTTGAGGCTTCTGCTATGGTGCCTCCAAAGCACTCATCATCCACATCTCCACACTTCTTCCCTGAGCTCCAGGCAGACTCCTCCAAATGCCTGTTGTGCATTTCCAAATAGGTGCCCAACTTCTTATGTTGGCACAACCTTTGGTAAATGGTTGGTGATGAATGAATGAGATGAAAAAAAAAAACAAACCACTTGCCCCCTTTAAGTCCTCTGCAGAAGTAAACACTGTTTATAGCTATTCCTTTCACTCCACTGACCCATTAGAAACATCTCCTTGTTCACCACTTCCTGTCTTCCTCAGTCCTTCTCAATTTACAGGCGGGATTAAGGGACACGATTTCGGTCTCCCCTTTACTTTGGCCTGAACCCAGACCAAGACCCACCCAAGTCCTAGCCTCTTCTCATTCTCACTCTGGCCAGGTCTCCACCCAGATGCCCTCCGGCTTCCCGCTTCCAGCTCACCTATCCCATTCACGCCTCAAAGTGGAGGGTTCATTCACCCGTTTCTATTCAGTGCCGCCCTTCCACTCCCAGTCTGGCTCCGCCCCACCCCATGCAGTTTTCTTCCAGACACCTGGCTCCTGGTCAGCGCTCCCACCACAGCCTCGCCTTTCAGCCTCTGACCCCGCCCCTTGAACCTCCCTGCAGTCTCGCCCCTCCCCCTCTGGCCCCGCCTCCGCCCCTCGCGGCTCCTCCTCCCCTCCCCCACCCCAGTTACTGCCAGACCCCGGGCCACCCAGCCACCCTCACCTCGGAGAACAGCGCTGCCAGGTGCTCCAGAGGCGCCGCGGGCAGGTCCCCGCACAGCACTGCGCCGCGGAGTCTGTTGGGCCCTGGAGGTTCGGGCCTGGTGCGCAGGAAAAAAAGCCCCTTAGCGCGAGCCGGGCCCAACTCGGGTCCCGCGTCCAGCCCGGGTCGCACCGCCAGGTCCCCGGCCCCGGGACGCACCACCAGCAGCGGCCGCGGACCCTCCGCAGCATCGTGGCCCAGGAAGGCCTGGAGCAGCCGCCCCACCTCGGAAGTCCCCGTGCAGCGCTCCCAGGCGCCTGCAGCCGGCCGCAGGCTCTGGGTCACAAAGGTCCCCAGGAGTCTCAGTCGTGGGTCGGCGCCGGGTTCCCGGCCCACGTTCTCCGCCGCGAGCGCGGCTAGCTCCTCCGCGCTAGGCATCGCGCGCGGCTGAGGGCTGCTTCGGTTTCCCTGGCGACGGGGACGCGGCCCGGCGCCCTCCTCTGCTCCCCTCCTATTGGGCACATGACTCCTGGCTCCGCCCCTTCCAGGCTAATAAGGAAAGAGCGGGACAGCGGGAAGGGGCGGGGTCGCGTCGCTGTTGCTGGGAGACAAGGCCAGGCTCCTACTTAAGAGTTGGGCGGTGTGGAGATGCTCGATGGCGTCTGTGGAGAGCAATGGGGGGTGCGCGGAGAGGAGATCAGCATATAAATGTTGTTAAGGGTCCTTTTGGCCAAGGTCAGATTAATTTCTTTAGACGTCTCCAGACATTGAAAGTGGTATAATTCTCTCACCTCTATCCCAACTGTGTAATTCAAACTTAAACACAATGCCAAATCATAAAACAGATGTAAGGACATTCAATGAGGTTTTTATTTCTTTTCCATAATGGCAAATTAGACACTTTAGAAGAATGCTGTCCAATAAAACTTCCTGCATTGGTGAAAATGTTCCATATTTGTGCTAGCCACATGTGGGCTATAAAGTACTTGAAATGTGCTGATGCCACTGAGAAACTGAATGTTTCATTTTATTTAATTTTAAAATTAAATAGTTACATGTGGCTAGTAGTTATCACTGAACAGCTCACTTCAAAATTTTAATATCAATTATCAAAAAAAAAGTTTTTTCAGTGCCTTGTTTTTGTCAATGTCTTGAGTATGTGTTTAATCTACCAAAGGGACAAATAAGGTTTAAACGCTATTTGATTTCCATGGGTATGGCCCCTAATCAGTTATTGCTAAATGTAGCAAAGCACTTGTAAATATGCCAGATGCTCAGAATCTCCCCATCTTACCCTATATTTGAATGTCATCTTCAAAAAGGGATAATGTAAAGTTCCTTGCCAGACCTCAGAAATTAGCATCTGACACCTGCTGAGTCCTTCTGCATAATCAGAATAAATATCTTGGCCCTTTTCATGCATGTGACAATGCATATGTGCCAAAGAAATGAACAACTTGGGCAACATGAAGTCTGCAGGTCTGAAATGAACTTCCCTCTGTCTTGCCATCTCCACCTTGATTTTAGTCACCTCTCAGTGACTGCAGAATTTTGGGGTAAAAAAGATGTTTACAATGTGCTTCAAAGGAGTGTTAATAAGCACTTATCAGAGGCAGCTTTACTAACAAGAGTCCCTCAGGAAAACACCAGTGGTTGACAGGTAAACTGATTAATTTCATAATAACTGGGGCCCAGAAGTTGCTGTCATGAAAACTGTTCACATTAGAAATGAATCTTTATGATTTTAAAGAGTGTTTTATCATCACTGGATTAAAGAATAAGCAACAACCATGAGTAAATGGACAAAGTGGGAAACCTAAATGATTTTTAGAATGAATTTGATAATTGACATTTCAAAAAAAGCATCATGGAAAAATAAAAATGTCAGGGGCCTTTGACACATATCTTAGTTTTGTATAGGGTTTTTGTTGTTGTTGCACAGGAAGATCTCATTATCATTGTAATGCTTGGGGCCTTCACATTTTCAACCCTGCTCATGTTTTGTATTCAGAGTGAATTCAGGACCATTAACTTCCAGCAAACATTTCAAATAAAACTTCTGCCACCCACACTGTGCCCTGTTTTGTCCTTCATTCCTTTTGTCCCCTTGCTTCAATATACATACAAACAGAAACAAAGGAGTCTGTGAACATAACTTAATAACGTTGGTCTGGGGGTGAAGGCTCCTGAACATGAGAAATTCCAGCTTTTGATTTCTTTTCTTCAGCAAGACACCATATCTTCTTTTTAGAAGGTGATTTGGGGGCATCTGTATGGGATTTGTTGAAAATAATAACATTTTATTAAGTAATTAAGATAAGAAAAACAAGAAGTGTATTAGTTATCTATCAGTGTGTAACAAGTTACCCCTAAACTTGGCAGCTTAAAATAGCAATAAACATTTATTTTCTCACACAGTTTATGGTAGGTCAGGAATTTAGGGGCAGCTTAGTTGAGTGGTTTATGACTCAAGGCCTCTCATGACTTTTCAGGCAAGATGTCATTAGGGGTTACATCATCTGAAGGCTTGACTGGGTCTGGAGGAGCCACTTCCAAGCTGGCTCACTCACATGTTAGTGGATTGGTGCTGGCCGTTGTTGGTAGGGAGCTTTAGTTTCTCAGCATATAGAGCTCTCCATTGGGTGTTTGAGTATCCTTCTAACATGTAGCTGGCTTCCCCAGACCGAGTAATCTAAGGGAGAGCAAGGCAGGAGCTATAGGGTCTCTTATGATCTAGCCTTGGAAGCCACACATTGTCATTTCTGTGATATTATTATTAGTTGCAGATTTCTACTCTATTCAGTATGGGAAGGGATTGCACAAGGATGTGAATACTAGGGAACAGAAATCATGGAGTGCTATCTTGGAGTCTGGCTATTACAAAAGGTGTTCAGGAAGGTATTGAATTTGCATAAGATGTTCAGATGAAATAATTTTTATTTTTAAAATGGGAAACTTGGACTAGGCCTAGTGGCTCATTTCTATAATCCCAGGAGTTTAGAAGAGTGAGGTGGGAGGATCGCTTGAGAGCAAGAGTTCAAGACCAGTCTCAGCAACATAGTGAGACCCTGTCTCTACAAAAATAAAATTTAAAAAAGTGGAAACTTGAACTCACTTTCATGGGCATAATATTTTTCATAATTGTATTTTTTTTTTTTTTTTTGCCTGAAATGACTATGCATGCTGTTCAAGACTTTCAGTCATGATCCCTTTAAATTCTGGATAGTCACCAGTGATGAGAAATTTGTTACCACAAGCAAGTAATGTAAAATTTAAAATCTTTTTTAAAACCATTAAAAAATTAGCAGTTAGCATTTATTTACAGAATCCAATACGTTTCTCTCTTTTTTGACAAATACGTTGCAATTTCTAGTTACACTTCTAATGGATATTGAATCTAAACCAACCATTTCATATCAAATATTTCAAAATAATGACGAAGTTTTCATTCAAAGTATGTGCCTGCATCATTAGAATAATCTCCTTATAGCAATCTTGGATGTCACTGGATAAGAACAGCAGACACAAATGGGGAGATATATTGGACCTATGAATAGAAGGAGAGTCTAGGCTACCTGTGACTGCATCCACGAGACATGATTAAGAGTATTAATGCTTATATTTTTCATAATAGCAAAATAATGAAATGCAAACCAAGTATCCATCAATAATAGAATGGATAAATTATATTATATACTAGTCATAGAATAAAATACTATACAGCACAAAAATGAATGGACTATAGCCATATGTATCAACATGGATGAATCTTAAAAGCATAATGTTGCACAAAATGGGCAAGTTGCAAATGATTACATTGTGGGTTGTATTTATTAGACGTTTTAAACCAACAATATTTTATAAAAGGAACACACATGTGCAGTAATCTAAAGAAAATAATGAAATGATTATCACAAAATTCAGATTTTGATCACTTCTTGGGGGATCAACGAGGTATGGGATTGGTGAGGGGAGCATAGGGGCCTTTTAAATTCCTGGTAATGTTTTATTCCTTAACCTGGCTTATGGGTTTTCATCTTATTTTTTGCCTTAAACAGTACACATATATTATATACTTTTTGTGTATGTATGATATACCTCACAATAAAAAACCAACTGTGCCATTTCATGTACTTTGAATGTTGTAGGAAAATTCATTTCAGTTACTGAGAATAAATGTATTGTTGCTCATTTAAATGCTAGTTAACCATTAGATTCATAAAATTACACATCAGATATGATATTTTAAAAATCAAAATTTACAATTACGTATATTACTGGTGAAATATTTGTCATAAAATCCAGTAGGCACTGTTCAGTCTTCATCTTACTTCTTGACTCTGTTAAACCTGATTGATTCCTGACTCACTGAGTAGAAGTATGCTATCCTCTTCACTTCAAGACCAGCACTCTCTTAGTTTTGCTTGCACAGCTGTGGTCACTTCTTCTCACTCTCTTTGACCAAAGTATTCTTTGTCTTTCCTTTCAACATTAGTGCTGCTTAGGCACCTGCCCCAAATTCTCTGATCTTCTCATTTAAAGTCTCTCCTTGTATCACAAAAAAAGACAGGAGTTGCAATCTTAATATCAGAAAAAACAACATTTAAACTATAAAAAATGTAAAAAGACACGAAAGGACACTACATAATGATAAATGGCTCAATCCATCAATGAGAAATATGCATCCTAAATATATATGCACTCAAAACAGCAGCACTAGCACTTATAAAACAACTACTAAGTAAACTAAAAAAAGATATTGACTCTAACACTATTATAGGGGTCTACGGGGACTTAAATACCCCACTAACAGTCATAGATAGATCATCAAGGCAAGAAATCAACAAGGGGATCTGGAACCTAAACTTGACACTCAATCAATAGATACCTACAGAATATTCTACCAAACAAGCACAGAATATATATACTACTCATCACCATGTGGAATGTACTCCAAGATTGATCACATCCTTGGCCATAAATTAAGCTTAAACAAATTCCGTAAGGTTGAAATGTTGCCATGTACCTTCTCAGACCACAGTACAATAAAAATAAATATTATTACCAACAAAATTTATCCAAAGCCCACAAAGACACAGACACTAAACAGCATGATGCTTAACAACTACTGGATCAACACTGAAGTCAAACAGAAAATAAAAGATTCCTGGAAACAAGTGAAAATGAGGAAACATATTATCAACCCCTCTGGGATGCCATAAAAATTGTTCTAAAAGGGGAATTTATATCTCTTTGAACACACATCAAGAAAATGGAAAGATCATAAGTTCACAGCCTAACAAGTCACCTAAGGGAGCTGGAAAGAGAAGACCACCAGAACCCTAACTTTGGCAGAAGAATCCAGATCACCAAAATAAGAGTCCAAATATGGGATATAGAAGACAAAAATATCATAGAAAACATCAATAAAACAAAAAGCTGGTTCTTTGAAAGAATTAACAAGAATGATGGGCCTCTCCAGCCAGAATGACCAAGAAAAAGAGAAAAGGCCAAATTAAACACAATCAGATACAAAAGATTAAATCACAACTGACCCCGAAATCCAAAAGATTATCAGAGATAACTATGTACACCTGTATAGAAACAAACTTGATAACTTAAATGAAATGGAGGTCTTTCTGATATCACACAACCTCCCCAGGTTGAAACAAGAAGACATTGAGACACTAAATTGACCATTAACAACCCAGGAAACTGATTCTGTCATACGAAAACAACCTACAAAATAAATAAATAAATAAATAAATAAAAGTCCTGGATCGGATGGCTTTCCAGCAGAATTCTATAAAACATACAAGGAGAAACTGATACCAATCCTATAGAACATATTCCAGGCAATTGAGAAAGATGCAATTTTCTCCAAATCATTTTACAAAACTAACATCACACCGATACTCAAACTGGGTAAAGGTTCAACAGCAAAAAAGAACCACAGGTCAATATCCCTTATGAACATAGATGCAAAAATCCTCAACAAGATTCTAGCAAATCAGATCCAAAAACACACCTCAAAAATCATCCACCATGACCAAGTAGGCTTCATACCCAGGATGCAGGGCTGGTTCAACATCCACAAGACCATAAATATAATTAAATACATCATCAGATGTAAAAACAAGAGCCACATTATTATATCATTAGATGCAGAAAAAGCTTTTGATAAAATCCAGCATCCCTTCTTGATAAAAACCCTCAAACACTTAGGTATAGAAGGAACATAGCTCAAAGTAGTAAGCACTATCTATGATAAACCCACAGCTAGTATATTGCTAAATGGACAGAAACTAGAAACATTTCCCCTGAAAACTGGAACAAGACATGGCTGCCTACTCTCAACCCTGTTGTTCAACATTGTGTTGGAAGTCCTAGCTAGAGCAATTAGTCAAGAGAAGGAGATCCAAATAGGAAAAGAGGAAGTCAAGTTATCCCTCTTTGCTGACGATATGATCCTATGCCTCAAAAATCCAAGAGAATCTGTCAAAAACCTGCTTGCACTGATAAAGGACTTTGGCAAAGTCTCAGGGTACAAAATAAAT
>CAUYQG010033273.1:0-16737 GCA_963574415.1 Tarsius wallacei
TTTGTCAGATATACAGTTAGCAAATATTTTTTTCCATTCTGTGGGCTGTCTCCCTGCTCTCTTGATGGTTTCTTTTGCTTTGCAGAAGCTCGTTAGTTTGATGAGGTCCCACTTGTCTATCTTATTTCTTAAGGTATGGGCATTTAGTGTTCTGAATAGAAATTGGTTGCCAGTTCCAACTTCCATAAGGGTGCCTCCTGCATTTTCTAAGATTCTTATAGTTTGAGGTTTTACGTTTAGGTCTTTGATCCATTTAGAGTTAATTTTTGTGTATGCTGATAGGTAGGGATCCTATTTCAATCTTCTGCATGTGGGCAACCAGTTTTCCCAGCACCATTTATTGAATAGGTTCTCCTCCCCGCAGTGGTTGTTGTTGGAGGCTTTGTCAAAGATGAGTGGGTTGAGAAATTGAGGCTTTGTTTCCAGAATCTCTATCCTGTTCCATTGGTCTCTGTTCCTGTTCTTGTACCAATGCCAGGCTGTTTTGATTACTGTAGCCTTACAATAAAATTTAAAGCCTGAGCCTGAGAGTGTGATACCTCCCGCTTTGTTTCTTTTGCTAATGATTGTTTTGACTATTCATGGTTGTTTATGTTTCCATATGAATTTGTGTATTGTCATTTCCAGGTCTAAGAAGAATGATGTTGGTAACTTAATGGATATTGTGATGAATCTGTAGATTGCCTTTGGTAGGATGTACATTTTAACAATGTTGATCCTTCCTATCCATGAGCATGGAATCTTTTTCCATTTGCTTGTGTCTTCTTGGATTTCTTTGAGCAGTATTTTGTAGTTCTCATTGTAAAGGTCTTTCATTTCTCTGGCTAAAAAGGTGCCAAGGTATTTCATTTTTGTGTGTGTGTGGCTATTGTGGATTGGCTTGTGCTTTTGATTTGGGTCTGTGCCTGCTAGTTGTTGGTTTATAGGAATGCAACTGTTTTTTGTGCATTTATTTTGTACCCTGAGACTTTGCCAAGGTACTTTATCAGTGCAAGCAGTTTTGACAGATTTTCTTGGATTTTCAAGGTATACGATCATATCATCAGCAAAGAAGGATAACTTGACTTCCTCTTTTCCTATTTGGGTACCCCTGATTTCCTTCTCATGTCTAATTGCCCAAGCTAGGACTTCCAACACAATGTTGAACAAGAGGGGTGAGAGTGGGCATCCTTGTCTTGTTCCTGTTTTCAGGGGAAATGTTTCCAGTTTCTGTCTATTTAGCAATATGTTAGCTGGGGGTTTATCGTAGATGGCACTTACTATTTTGAGGTATGTTCCTTCTATACCTAGTTGTTGGAGGGTTTTTATCAAGAAGGGAATGCTGGTTTTTAATCAATAATTTTTTTTGCATCTAATGAGAAAATTATGTGGTTCTTGTTTTTACATCTGTTGATATACTTAATTACATTTATGGTCTTTCAGTAGTTGCACCAGCCCTGCATCCTGGGGATGAAGCCTACTTGGTCATGGTGGATGATTTTTGAGATGTGTTTTTGGATCCTATTAGCTAGAATTTCTTGAGGATTTTTGCATCTATGTTCATAAGGGATATTGACCTGTTGTTCTCTTTTTTTTGTAGGATCTTTTCCCGGTTTGGGTATCAGTGTGATGTTAGCTTCGTAAAATGATTTGGGGAGAATTCCATCTTTCTCAATTGATTGAAATACTTTCAATAGGATTGATATCAGCTCCTCCTTGTACATTTTGTAGAATTCTGCTGGAAAGCCATCCAGTTCAGGGGTTTTTTTGTAGGTAGTTTTCATATGACAGAGTCAATTTCCTGGGTTGTTATTGGTCTATTTAGTGTTGCAATGTCTTCTTGTTTCAACTTGGGAGGTTTTGTGATGTCAGAAAGTCCTCTATTTCATTTAGGTTATCAAGTTTGTTTTCATATAGGTATACATAGTAATCTCTGATAATCTTTGTATTTCTTGAGGGTCAGTTATGATTTGATATTTTGTATTTCTGATTGTGATTATTTGGTTTTTTTCTCTCTTTTTTCTTGGTCATTTTGACTTGGGATCCATCAATCTTGTTAATTCTTTCAAAGAACCAACTTTTTGTTTTGTGGATGTTTTCTATGATGTTTTTTGTCTTCTATGTCCCATATTTGGGCTCTTATTTTGGTGATTTGTATTCTTCTGCTAAATTTGTGGTTTTGGTGGTCTTCTCTTTTGGGCTCACTTAGGTGATTTGTTAGGCTCTTCACTTGTGATCTTTCCATTTTCTTGATGTGTGCTTGTAGAGATATAAATTCCCCTCTTAGAACTGATTTCATGGCATCCCAAAGGTTTTGGTAAGATGTTTTTTCATTTTCATTTGTTTCCAGGAATCTTTTAATTTCTTCTTTGGTTTCAGTGTTGACCCAGTCGTTGGTCAGCATCATGCTGTTTAGTGTTCTTGTCTTTGTGGGCTTTGGCGAAATTTGATTGGTGTTTATATTTATTTTTATTACACTGTGGTCTGGTCTGAGAATGTGCATGGTAAGATTTCAACCTTATGGAATTTGTTTATGCTTGAATTATGGCCAAGGATGTAGTTGATCTTGGAGTATGTTCCATGTGGTGATGAGTAGAATGTATATTCTGTGGTCGTTGGGGGGAATAATCTGTAGGTATCTATAAAGTCCATTTGGTCAAGTGTCAAGTGTAGGTTCTGGATCTCCTTGTTGATTTTTTGTCTTGATGATCTATCTAAGGCTGTTAGTGGGGTATTCAAGTCCCCTGCTAGAATATTGTTAGAGTCAATATCTTTTTAAATTTACCTAGTAGTTGCTTTATAAATGCTGGTGCTCCTGTGTTGGGTGTATATATGTTTAGGATGGTTATTTCTTGTTGATGAATTGAACCTTTTATCATTATGTAGTGTCCTTTTGCATCTTTTAAAATTTTTGATAGCTTTAAGGTTGTTTTATCTTACATTAAGATCACAATTCCTGCCTTTTTTTGTGTTCCATTTGCCTGGAAACTCATTTTCCATCCTTTAACTTTGAGTCTGTGTGTGTCCCTTGTAGTGAGATGAGTCTCCTGGATGCAACAAATAATTGGGTCATGATATCTTTCCAGTTCGCCATTCTGTTTCTTTTCAGGGGTGCATTTAGTCCATTCACCTTCAGGCTGATTATTGAAATATGATTATTTATCACTGTCATGAGGTTCTTATAAAGTTTTTTTTCTTTGTTTTCTTTTGGCTTTGAGGTTAATATATGTGTTTGTTTTCAAGTTTCTTGTTGTGCTGTATTCTCTGTTGATTCTTTGCTCTGCTGTTCTCTTGGGAAGTGTGTGGTCCTTCTTTTTTTTCTTTCTTCTGTGCTTAATACCTTTTTACTTGTCTCCTGTAGAGCTGGTCTGGAAGCTGCATAATCTCTTAGGGATTGGATGTCTGGGAAGGATTTTTATTCTCCATCACTGATGAAACTGAGCTTGGCTGTATAGGAAATTCTTGGTTGAAATTGTTTATCTTTGAGGACTTTGAATATAGGGCCCCAGTCCTTTCTTGCTTGCAGTGTTTCTGCTGATAGGTCTGCTGCTATTCTAACTGGGTTTCCCTAGTAGGTAGTCTGACCTTTCTCTCCTGTTGCCTTTAGGATTTTATCTTTTGTGCCTACTTTGTGTAGGTGAATTGCTATGTGTCTAGGGGTTGGTCTTCTCATTTGAACCTCATTTTGGAGGTTCTCTGAATCTCTTGTGCTTGTCTGGTCACATCTCTGGTGAGATGGGGAAAGTTTTCTTGAATTGCCTCCTGGAGTACTTGTTGCAAGTTGTTCTCCATTTCCCTTTCTTCTTCTGGGATACCAATTAGGCATAGGTTCGGCCTCTTGATGTAATCACACTTCTTTTGTAGGCTTTGTTCTTTCTTTCTGAGTCTTCTTTCTATGTTTTTTACAGATCAGGTAATTCTATGTTCTGGTCATCAAGTTCTGAGACTCTTTCTTCAGCTAGATTAATTCTGCTTTCCATGCTTGTCATCTGGCTATTTATTTCCTGGATGAATTTTTTTATTGCCCAAATCTCTGTTACAAGTCCTTTCAGTGTTGCATTTTTGTCTCTCTTGAATCTTATTCATTCTTTCCATCCATTCCCTAATCCCTCTTGTATTTGGGGACAGTTGTTGGTGATTTCCATTGTTTGGGCACAAAGGTCTGATATTTCAGGAGTTTTGCCTTTGGTACACTTGAAATTGCCTGAGGTCTTCCTTTGGTTTCTCCTCATTTGTGACAGATCTCTTGTTTTCCTCTTTATGTCTGTTTTCAGTATCAGTGGGAGAGGTTTTTGCTTCTGATGTTTGCTCAGTCCTGTATACTTCACTGATCTGGGCTCTGGATTTGTTCTATTTTGAAATATGATGGTGAATGGGGAACTTTGCTGTCTCTTGTAGTGTTTGAAATTTGAATAAAGTAGGGAATGGGGCACTAGGAATCAGAAACTACTTGTAAATTACAATATTCACTTATTGTAGTATGTGTTTTCTGAGACCCACTCCCCACCACCACTCTATATGATGATGCAAAGCAGAAACCAATGAAAAAGCAATTGAACACACACACACAGACATACACACACTTCAAAACAAACTGGAATAACAACAAAGTGACACAAAACAAACAACAACAACAAAATACCAAGAAAACTAAACACACACCACATGCCTAGCACAAAGTGAGTAGAAAGAAAAACAGGAAGACTGAAGGACATTTTTTTTTTTTTTTCGAGTTGGCGTCTCACTTCGTCACCCAGACTGGAGTGCAGTGGCCGCTTCCGGCCACCGCAGCCTCGACTTGCTGGGCTCCGGTGATCCTTCCACCTCAGCCTTCCAAGTAGCTGGAACTACAGGCGCGCGCTACCACGCCCGGCTGATTTTTTGATTTATTGTAGAGATGAGGTTTCGCCTGCCCAGGCGGGTCTCGAACCCACGGGCTCAGGCAATCTACTCACCTCAGCCTCCCAAGGTGCGGGATTACAGGCTGAGCCACCGAGCCCAGCTAGGAAATTTTTAAATAAATAAATACAAAGGAATTGACGTTGAACCCTCACACATATATTGACACATACCTTAAACTATAAAAAATGAAAATAAAAGAACTCAGAAAACAGAAGAGCAAAAACCAACAACACAACAAAATGGAAAGATGAACACTCAATCATTCACATACACACATAAACAGAAAAAGACAAATAAAAGAAGAAAGAAACAGAAAAAAAAAAAGAAAAAATTTGGGGGGGATGCAGATCATACCCTCACATACACATTCATGCACAAAGGAAAATATTTGAAAAATGGATGAACTAGCAAAGAAACAGTCAGAAAATTTTTAAAAATTAAAAAGTAATTGAAAAACAAAAACCTGTCCTCTTGTGGCAGGCTCTGTAGTTGTTCCTTTAATCAGTTCTCTCCTGCAGAGCCACCTTTCACTTGGCCCTCAGGGTCCAAAGCAGGGAAAGAGGAGGGGCAGTGGAGGTGGGTGGGGCTGTAGTCTTCCCTTCCCATTCTTGTATGTCAGGGAGATCTCCTCCAGTGGGGAGGTATGGGATTGTCTCTTCCCCAGGTATGTACTCTTATGGGGAGTGCCCCAGTCAGGTCTATTCTGGAATGGAGTTTTCCTATTGTGACTGATGCACAGCTACCGCTTGGGTTTGTCCCTCTCAGTCGTGTCCCGGCTGTGCTGGTCTGACATTCAGAGGATTGCTGGGGAGGGGATTTGGGTCAGCCTTGGACTTACCTTTTATCTCTTTGGAGTTCTTCCTCATCCTTTTCTGGCCACACCCTTTGTCCCCACAGCTGGATCAAGGTAGGAGGTGGGGTGCCTGAAACTCAGCACTCATCAGGTCCCTCCGAAGTTTGTGCTCTCAGGATATTCCCTCTGGGAACAATCAATTCCTGAGTAGTTGATCTGCCAGTCACAGAGATCAGGTCTGTTGCTCCATGGTGAGTCAGTCAGAGCACTTTCCTACCCTGCCTTCAAGATGGAGGTGGGGTACCTCTCTTGTCCTCTTTGGGACCTTGTCTCTGGACTCCCTCTACAGCCCCTGCTGCTAGTGCCCTGCCAGACTCTGAAGTGGTGAGGCAATGCCAGGAGCCAGCAGTCTCTCTCCTGCTTCAATGGTGAAAGAGAGCCTGGGGTGATAGTTTCTCCCTGTCACTTTTTCACAGGAAAACTTCTGTCCATTTAAAAAAAAAATAGTGGCACTTGGCTTCTGTGACCTGGAAAGAGTCAGGGATGAAGTAGAGAAGCTGCAGCACCAGCTGTTGCACCAGGGGCCTGGCCACCCACTCACAAACCCCCACTTAGACCGTCTCTCCCAGCGTTTTCATCCCAGGCAAAGTTTGTTGATTTTAAAAAAAAGAAGAAAAAAAAAAAAAAAGAAAAAGAAAATGGCGCTCGGCTTCTGCGTTCCAGGAACTGCTAGGGTCCAAACCCAACTTCTGTGCCATCAGCCACTGCACCAGGAGAGCCCTGGCTGGCAGCTTCTTAGTCCTCACTCAGTCAGCCACTCACATGCCCACTTGCATGTACACAAAATTTTCCATACATGAACTCACTCACATGGGGACTTGCATAGTCTGACTGGCTCAGGCGCCATCGTTCTGACCTCCTCCCGAACTTTGTAGTTTTCATTGTTAAGGCCTTTCACTTTTCAGGTTTGGAAGATGCTGAGGTATTTCATTTTGTGTGTGTGTGGCTATTGTGAATGGGATTATGCTTTTTATTTGGTTCTCTGCTTGTTTGTTGTTGGTGTATAAGAATGTGACTGTCTTTTGCACATTTATTTGTACTTGAGACTTTGCCAAAGTCCTTTATCAGTGCAAGGTGGTTTTTGACAGATTCTGTTGGATTTTTGAGTTACAGGATCATATTGTCAGCAAAGAGAGATAACATAACTTCCTCTTTTCCTGTTTGAATACCCCTGATTTCCTTCTAATTGCTCTAGCTAGGACTTCTAACACAGTGTTGAATAGGAGGGGCGACAGTGGGCAGCCTCATTTTTTTTTGGTTTTCAGGGGACGTGCTTCCAGTTTCTGTCCATTTAGCAACATGTTGGCTATGGGTTTATCATAGATAGCACTTACTATTTTGACGTATGTTCTTTCTATGCCTAGGTGTTTGAGGGTTTCTATGAAGAAGGGATGCTGGATTTTATCAAATGGTTTTTCTGTATCTAATGATATAATCATGTGATTCTTGTTTTATATCTGTTGATCTATTTAATTACATTTATGGTCTTGCAGATGTTGAACCAGCCCTGCATCCCAGGGATGAAGGCTACTTGGTCATGTTGGATAACTTTTGAGATGTATTGTTGGATCCTATTTGCTATTATTGTTGAGAATTTTTGTATCTATGTTCATTAGGGACATTGACCTGTAGTTCTCTTTTTTTTTTGTTGTTGAATCTTTACCCAGTTTGGATATCAGTGTGATGTTAGCTTCGTAAAATGATTCTGTCTTTCTCAATTGCCTGGAATACTTTCAATAGGACTAATATCAGCTCCTCTTTGAATATTTTGTAGAATTCTGCTGAAAAGCTGTCTGATTATGACAGAGGCAATTTCTTGGGTTGTTATTGGTCAATTTAGGGTCTCAATGTCTTCTTGTTTCAACCTTGGGAGATTGTGTGATGTCAGAAAGTCCTCCATTTCATTCAGGTTATAAGGTTTGTTTCCATACAAGTGGTATAGTAATCACTGATAATCTTTTGTGTTTTTTTTGGAGGTCAATTGTGATTTGATATTTTGCATTTCTGATTGTGTTTATTTGGGCTTTTTTGGGTCTTTCTGACCAGAGGTTCATCAATCTTGTTTATTCTTTCAAAAAACAAGCTTTTTGTTTTGTTGATTTCTTCTATTTTTTTTCCTTCTATGTCTTGTATTTGGGCTTTTACTTTGGCAATCTGGATTCTTCTGCTAAAGTTAGGGTTTTTGTGGTCTTGTCTTTCTAGCTCCCTTAGGTGATTTGTTAGGTTGTTATATTGTGATCTTCCCATTTTCTTGATGTGTGTTTGTAGATATATAAATTCCCCTCTTAGTACTGCTTTCATGGTATCCCAGAGTTTTTGGTAAGATGTTTCTTTATTTTCACTTGTTTCCAGGAATCTTTTTTTGGGAGGGGGCTTGGAGACTCACTCTGTCACCCAGGCTGGAGTGCAGTGGTATACTCACAGCTACCCCAGCATCGACTTGTTGGGTGCCGGCAATCCTTCCGCTTCTGCATTCTAAGTAACAGGAACTACAGGTGCATGCTGCCATGCCCAGCTAATTTTTGATTTATTACAGAGACAAGGTCTCACCAAGGTGCCTGGGCTGGTTTCAAACTCGCAGGCTCAGGCAATCCACTCGCCTCAGCCTCCCAAAGTGCGAGGATAACCAGACTGAGCCACTGAACCCGGACTCCAGGAATCTTTTAATTTCTGTTTTGATTTCTGTGTTGACTCAGTAGTCTCAACATCATGCTGTTTAGTGTCCATGTCTTTGTGGGGTTTGGAGGAATGGTGTTGGTGTTGATATTTATTTTTATTCAACTGTAGTCTGAGAAGGTACATGGCAGTATTTCGATCTTACAAAATCTGTCTATGCTTGATTTATGGCTGAGAATGTGATTTATCTTGGAGTACATTCCATGTAGTGATGAGTAGAATGTATATTCTGTGGTTTTGGGGTGGAGTGTTTTCTAGGTATCTATTAAGTTCATTTGGTCAAGTGTCAAGTTGAGGTTCCAGGTGTCTTTGTTGATTTTTTTTCTTGATGATCTATCTATAGTTGTTAGTAGGATATTTAAGTCCCCAGCTATAACAATGCTAGAGTCAATATATTTTATTAGTTTACTTAGTAGGTGTTTTATAAACCCTGGTGCTCCTGTGTTGGGTGCATATATATTTAAGATGGATATCTCTTGTTGATGGATTGAGCCTTTTATCATTAGGTATTATCCTTCTGTATCCTTTTAAATTTTGATAGTTTAAAGGTTTTTTTGTCTGATATTAAGATCATGACGTCTTCCCTCTTTTTTTATCCATTTGCTTGGAAATTCATTTTCCCTCCTCTAACTTTCAGTTTGTATGCATCCCTTATAGTGAGATAATTTCCTGGATGCAGCAAATTATTGGGTCATAGCTTTTTTATCTAGTTTGCCATTCTGTGTCTTTTCAGTGGTGCATTTATCTAGTTTGCCATTCTGTGTCTTTTCAGTGGTGCATTTAGTACATTTAGACTGCTTAATGAAAATATGATTGTTTATCCCCACCATGAGGTTCTTATAAAGTTTTTTCTTTGTTTTCTTTTAACTTTTGAGTTGATGTATGTGTGTGTTTTCAGGTTTGTAGTTGTGATGCATTCTGTGTTGATTCTGTGTTCTCCTGTTCTCTTGGGAAGTGTGTGGTCATTCTTTTTTTTTCTTTCTTCTGTTCTTAATAGACCAGCATATCCCATAGAGCTGGTCTGTAAACTGCATAATCTCTTAGGGACTAGATGTCTGGGAGGGATTTTAATTCTCCATTGCTGATGAACCTGAGCATGGCTGGGTAGGAAATTCTTGGTTGAAATTGTTTATCTTTGAGTACTTTGAGTATTATGATCCAGTCCCTTCCAGCTTGTAGTATTTCTTCAAAAGGTTGCTGCTATTCTTATTGGTTTTTCCTGGTAGGTAGTCTGACCTTTCTTTCTTGCTGCCTTTAGGATTTTTTCTTTTATGCCTACTTTGTGTAGGTGAATTGCTATGTGTCTAGAGTTGGTCTTCTCATTTGATGTCTTGCTGGGGTTCTTTGTATCCCTTGTGTTTGGATGGTCACATCTCTGGTGAGATGGGAGAAATTTTCTTGGATAACCTCCTGGAATACTTGCTCCCAGGTATTCTCCCTTTTTATTTCTTCTTCTGTGATATGAATCAGGTGTACATTCACACATCTTTTGGAGACTTTCTTCTTTCTTTCTGAGTTTTCTTTCTGTGCTTTTTACAGATTGGCTAATTCCATGTTTTGGTCTTCAAGTTCTGAGATTATTTCTTCAGTTTGATTAATTCCACTTTCCTTGATTTTTATCTTGTTCTTTGTTTCCTGGATTAAATTTTTGTATGGCCACAATACCTGTTACAATTTCTTTCATTGTTGTTTCTTGTCTTTCTTGAGTCTTTTTCACTCTTTCCATCCATTCCCTAATCCCTGATGTATTCTGGGATCAGTTGTTGGTGACTCCCACTGTTTGGTCTCTGAGGTCTGATTTTTCAGGTGTTTTCTCTTTGTTACACTGGGAATTACCTATGTTATTCCATGAATATTTCCTTGTTTTAAAAGATCTCTTTCATTTCTCTTTAATACTGTTATTCAATGGCAGTGAGAGAGGCTTTCACTTCTTATATTTGCTCAGCTTTCTCTTCTTCCCTTATCAGGGCTCTTAATTTGTTATACTTTGAAACAGGGCTGTGGGTGGGAACCTTTGCTGTCTCTTGTAGTTTTGAGCATCAAATAAGGTGGAGGATGGGGAGCTAGGATTCAGAAACATTTTGCAAATTACAATGTCCACTGATTGTCATATAGATTCCCCGAGACCCACTCTCCACCACCACTTTATATGATGATGCAGTGGGTATGTGTGTGAACCCTGATGATCTCTTTGTGGGTCTTCCTCATCCTTTTCTGGTCACACTCTTTGTCTCACAGCTTGTTCAGGGTAGGAGTTGGGGTGCCTAAGACTCAACACTTATCCTATCTCTCTGGACCTTGTGCTTTCAGGATATTCCCTCTGGGTCACAATCAACCCCTGAGTAGTTAATCCACTGGTCACAGGGATTGGGTCTGTCTCTCAGTGGTGAGGAAACCAGAGTACTTTCCTGCCTAATTTTCAAGATGGTGGCAGAGTGCCTCTTTCGTCTTCTCCAGTGGGGACCTGCTTCTGGGCTCCCTTGGTGTGCTCCCTCTGTAGCCCTTGGTGCCAGTGTCTGGCCTGGCGCTGTGGAGGTGAGGCAGTGCCTGGAGTCGGCAGTCACTCCCAGCAACTTCTTTATGGCATCTTTCCAGGAAGGGCTTTGCTGATTAAAAAAAATATGACACTCAGCTTCTTTACCCTGGCAAACTCTAGGATCCAAGCAGAGCAATTGCAACACCAGCTGCTTCACCAGGATATTCCTGGCCACTTGCATCCCCACTCAGTCAGTCATTCACATCCCCACTTGCTCACAGAAATGTATGCAAAAATTTTCCATACACTCACTCGCTCACACTGGGACTTGTATAGTCCAACTGGCTCTGCTGCCATCTTTCAACAAAACCTCTAGCTCTTTTTTTAAAGTATGGATATACCAACTTTCCTTCTATAGGAGGCAGAAGCTCATAAACTGAAGAGACATTGTAGAGTTCTTTGTTCCCCAAATCCCTATACCACATTAGAAACCAAGAATGAAACATTGGTTTTCTTCATTGCTGATTTTTCCTCTCTCATGGCATTGCTTTAGAATGGGCTATCATCAGTTCTCCTGAGTTATGCCATGTCGTCTGAAGAGGCCATTCTGCCCTCAGTGTCCCTCACCATAATCCAGCCTGGATTTGGAATGTAGGCATGAATGAGCATGTCACCCCCTAGGCTTAAGAAACTCTCAGGTCATGTTCAAATTCCCTCACACACAATATTCTTTCTCTCTTACCACTGCCCACGTCACTGACCTTACCCCAGCCATCTCACCACACCCTCTCCCTTGCCTGACACTTGGGCTCCAGTTGTTACTCAAGGACGTGCAGTTCCCTCTTCAGTCTTGCCATGCACCATCCTTTCATTCCTTGCACAAGCTGTGCTCTTCATTTTCCACCACTCCTCAAGACCATCTCAATAGCTGCATCTAGAAGTGGGCCTGTGTTGACTTTCTTCTTCTCTGAGCTACATTGCTCCCTCTGTTTCCACCCAGGACTTTGCATCTGTCTAACAGGGGTTGTGGCACTAGGACTTGCGATTGCTAGTAACTTGTCTACCTCCTTATTATTCGAAGTTAAGGATATATTTCTTATTACTGTTTGTGTTCCAAGTGCTAATATGGCATCTGGAGTGTAGTAGACACTCAATAAACATATTTTGGTTGACTGAATAGAAGATAGTAAAAATAGCTAACAACTATTAGTACATATCTGTATCAGGATTGTTCTAAGCCCTATACATGTGTACACAACAGACCTATAGTAGGTACTATTATTAACCTTGTTGAACTAATAAGAAAAATTAGACACAATGAACTTGGAAAAAATACCTAGGGTAGCAGCAAGTAAGCAGAAAATCTGAGATTAGAAAATAGGCCGTTTTTATTTGAACTCCAGAATCTATGCTCTTAACCTCTAGATAGAGAATCATGAGTCAACTTTGTCATTTGACTGAAAACTTATTAGTTACCTCAGAACCTTATAGTTATCTTATTGCTAAATCTAGTCTCTATTAACAGCACTTTGAACTTGTTGGATAGGTATAGCTCTGCTCTCCATGGCAGCAGATCTGAGCTTCCAGTAGTGACGATGCTGCAGCCCCAATTTCCCTCCTATCCACCAACTCCCCTGCCCTGGCTCACTTCTCAGGCACAGTGTCCTTCCTCTCCAGTAGTCACAACTTTGTTAACAGCTACCTATGAAGTCATGTGTTCTCCTGTGATTTTGATCATTACCACCATCTCTCTAGGCATCCCATTAATCCTTATTCTTTTTTTGAAATACTATCTTTTAAATAACAGTTTACTTACATTAAAATTCAATTTCTTCTTGAATGCAATTAGACCACTGGCTGGATGCCTAAGATCAACTGATTATATGATCATAATTCCCAGTCACTCCACACCTTGTTGTCCTGTCCGGGGACCACTCCCGTACTGCTTCTGCTGTGCATTCAACCCTCTTGGGAACCTGCTGTTTCCATCACAGTGTCTTCGAGGAAAGCTGCAATTCCAGTAAAGGCAAGAATTAAGACAAACTAGGCAACAAACAATCAAACAAACATCAATATCAACAACAAAAATAACAGGAAACTTGAAATAATATCAATCTTTATTGTTGCCTGATGAGACTGGTTTGGGAGTTTAGAATGAGAAGCACTATGAATATTGTACCATTAAGAAAAGTTTTCAAGCACTTATTGTGGTTGAAAGTTTTGGAATAGACATAAAAACATAAACTAATGAACTATGGCTCTAGTACTTGCCATAGTCACTGGTCTATGTCATATGTTTTAAAATCTTAATGAAAAATGCCATCTAAAATTTATTTTTGTTTTTATTTTTCTACTTGCCAATAGGTATCAATTATTTTGTGTATTGCATCTTTTGCCATATTATACTACAAATTTTAAACATAGAGGAATGTTTCTATCACATTTTTACACGTTTTAGGTTTTGTATCTTGGTCTATAAGGTCTTATTTGTACATGTCATCTTTCATCTTTTTGGTATGAATCTTCTTATATTCATTTTGTAAGTAAGTTTTTTTTACTTCTAAAATAATTTGAAATTAATGTTTGTATATGGGGTAAGATGGGGGTTCAATTTAACTTTTTAAGGTAGATAGCAAGATATGCCAATACCATTTATACACAATCCACCATTTTAAAAAGCTGAATTTGGGTCAGACATGGTGGTGTAGTCCCAGATATTATGAGGCTGAGATGGGAGGATTCCTTGAGCCCAAGAGTTCAAGTTCAGCTTGGGCAGTATAGTGAGACTCTATCTCTAAAAACAGTAACAACAAACAAACAAAAACTGGTTTGGACTATAATATAGCTTTGTCACAAATGCTTATATAAATATGTTTATATGTATATGTGTATATATGTACATGCACATATACAATATGGATTTATTTCCACTGATCTATTTGTCTACTATTTTTGTGCTAATACCATATCAATATGATTACTTATCTCATAAAATCTTATAAGGCAATATCATCTTCTCCTAATATTGTTTTTAGTACTGTTTTTGATATTCTTGGGATTTATTTTTCCATATAAACTTCCATATAATTTTATTCAGTTAAATTTATTGATATTTTAATTTAATTTTAATTAAATTTATGTAATAATTTGTTAAATTTATATTTTCTGGGCAAGGTGACTCATTCCTGTAATCCCAGCACTTTGGGTGGCAGAGGCAAGAGGATTGCTTGAGCCCAGATATTATAGACTAGCCTGGAGAACTTCGTAGGTCCTTGTCTCTACAATGAATCAAAAATTAGCTGGGTATGGTGGTGCATGTCGGTAGTTCCAGCTCCTTGGAAGACTGAGGAAGAAGGATTGCCAGAGTCCAGCATGTCGAGGCTGTGGTATCCCTGAGAATGCCACTGCACTCCAACCTGGGTGATAGAGTGAAACTTCGACTAAAAAAAAAAAAAAATTGTATTTTGGCTATATAAGTCATACAATAGACTAGAATATATTTCTTTTTATTATGTCTTCTTTTGAATCCTACCTAAATTATTTGATTTTTTCTTTATGCAGATCCTGTAACTTTCTTGCTAAATGTGTTTCTAAAAATTTTTAATTTTTGTTGCTTTTGAAATATTTTTTTCATTTCCTTTGTAAATTACCTATTGCTAAAATAGACAATACATGTTTATTTATTTATTCCAACTTCTTAATGCAGAACTTTATCAAATTATCATATAGTGTAAAGAAATTTTAAAACTTTGAGTCTCTTGGGTTTTCAAAATATAAAATCATAGGCTCGAGCACACAAAGTTTCATATATTCTTTTTTTATGATTTATATAGATAATTTCATTTTCTTCTCTAATTATATTTACTAGAATCTTCAAGTCAATGTTGAATGATACAGTGGTTCCCTGTACAATCATCAATTATAAATCTGATTGTTTTGGTGTTTCAATATTTGGAATAATATTAGTAATATTAGATCTTTTATCACATTTCCAGTCTCTTCATAAGTAATTGACGTATTCTAAATTTTCTGTTTATTAGGTCTAACTTGCAAATTGAGATTTTGCTAGGAAGCATTTTATTACCTGTCTCTTTAAAATTTATCATCATAGGTTCAATTGTAATTTTTTCAGTTATTTAATGTATTCTATAACTGATTATGTCCCTCTTCTCAATATTAATCCTGTGTAAATTTTTGCTATTGATTTCCTTCTTAATCAGTAGCTTATTTGCTTCATTGGTATCTTCATAGAAGTTTTGACCTTATTTATTTTATTTAATTCTAATTTCTGTTTTGATTTCATATTAATTTAGTCTTTCATATTAATTTAGTCAACATTTTAAGTAGATGTTTTGAGTTGTTTCTGTTTTATGTCAGTACTGTGTTTACTTACAGGCTTTTATGTTTAGTCATCAAAGCACCGCAGGCCATCTGTTTTCCTAAGTATATAGCTTTTACTATGTCCCATGTATTCACAGATAGTGGTTTCTTATAATGTTTTCATAGTTTGTTCTTCAGTCTGGCTTTTCCCTTTGATCCAGGTGTTATTTTAGAACTATATTTATTAATACCAACTGTGCTGCCCATTGAAAGTGGACTGGATTAAAAAAATATGGCACATATACATGATGGAGTATTACACAGCCATAAAGAATGAAAAAATAATGAACTTTGCAGCAACTTGGATGGATTTAGAGTCTATAATACTCAGTAATCTATCATAGAAACGGATAACTGAGTACCACATGTTCTCACTCATAAGTGGACACTGAACAATTATCATTATACTATGAGAAAGGGATTGGCAGTAATTGGAAACTACCAGGGGAGGGATGGCGGTGGGGGTGGGGGTGGTGAGCACACTTCATCAATAAGGGTCCCTGATCTCAAACCAAGTGAAGTGAGGACCAAATTTTACCTGTGCAATGACCACTGGTATACCTAACCCTGAATTGTGCCCTTCTTTAAAATAACAATTTAAAAGAACACTTTAACTAGGTTGAAATTACTTAACATTTTCTAAATTTATTAGAATATGATTAGAATATCTAACCTATAAGAGCTCCATAAAAAAACCCACAAAGTTTCTTTGAGGTCAAGGATATGATCTATTTTTGTTGCTGTTCCTTGAACATATCAAAAAGTGTAAACTTTACCTGTACAATGACCACTTATCTACCTAATCCTGAATTATATTCCACATATTTAAAACAAAATTAAATTAAAAAAAGAAAAAGAAAAAAAGTGAAAGGTTTCTAGTTGAGAAATGTGAAGTTCTATGTATAGCTATTAAATTACTTTCCTTGAGTTTTAAAATTAAATTATTGTGTTATCTTTATGATTGTCATTTATAATTTATCCTGTTTTTGTTATCAGTTCCCCTTTTCATTTCTAACAATTTTTATGTTAAATATTTAGCAACTATATTTAGATATCATCAAGTTGATGGGCATTATGTGTACTCATAAATTATAATTACCAATTATAGTTCATGTGACTTGTGTAGTTATTTAAACTTTAAGTTCCACCTGATCTGATAATATTATTGACATTCTTACATTCTTTTTTTTTTTTGAGTTGGAGTCTCACTGTCGCCCAGACTGGAGTGCAGTGGCCGCTCCTGGCCACCGCAGCCTCAACCTGCTGGGCTCCGGCGATCCTTCCGCCTCAGCCTTCCGAGTAGCTGGAATTACAGGTGCGCGTTACCACCCCCGGCTGATTTTTTTTATTTATTGTAGAGATGAGGTCTCGCCAAGTTGCCCAGGCGGGTCTCGAACCCGCGGGCTCAGGCAATCCACTCACCTCAGCCTCCCAAAGGCGCGGGATTACAGGCTGAGCCACCGAGCCCGGC